>PVHY01023172.1:0-21361 GCA_004024945.1 Uropsilus gracilis | reverse complement strand
TTAAAGATCCTCTCCTCTGCCTCACTTTGCAGTTTTGATGTGGGGCCGATTACACCATCTTTTTTTTTTTTTTTTTTGAAACTGGGTCTTGCTATTTTTGCTCGTGGAACTGCAGGCTCTCATTGCCTGGGGTACCACAGACTCAAGCAATCCCCAGCCTCAGCTTCCCAGGTAGCTGGGATTACAGGCACGTGCCACCATGCCCAGCTATTTTTGGGAACCAGGTCTCGCTACAGGCCCCAGGCGGGACTTGAACTGCAATCCCTAGCCCCAGCCACTTCATAGGCTGAAGCTTACAAGCATGAGCCACCGTGCCTGGTCGATTACACCATCTTTGGTCATCCTCTCCTCTCCTGTAGTATGGGGAGGGTGTGTTGCTCTCCTTGAAGGGATGTCCAAAATGAGGTCCTAGCCCAGTGAGCACATAAGTGTGCATGGTGACATCGTGTCTCTACAGTTGTTCCTCTTGTCTCACAACACTGGTTCTCTCGGTTGTCCATTTGCTGTGTCCATGTCAGGCTTGTGGGCTGGATTTTTGCATGATCCCTCACCCGATCTATGATGGGGTTCGTGTTGCACATGTTCTTGATCCTCTGAAGCTTAGCTGGAGGGAGAGTGAAATTCTTCTAGGGATCCTTTGAGATATGCTTTATTACCCTATTTTATAGAAAAGTGTTATTGGGAGGGGGGAGGCAGGCTTCTTTGTATTTTTACTAAAAATTCTTTTTGCCAGCCTTTCCTAAGCCAGAGAAAAACCTTTACTTTTTAATCTGCTACAAAGTGGGCAAGAGCCTTTATTAACCCTTAAGTTTCTACTCACTCATTATCATACAGATGTCTGTTGCTTGTCTGCCCCAGGGTTCTCTCTCCCAGACTAAAGGAAAAAAAACCAAAAACTTCAGGATTCTTTGACCACCTGCAGCCTTTGCTGTGTAATTCCAAAGCCAGACCAAACTCTTAAAGTGATCAAACTATTACTAAGGTAAGCAAGTAAGAAAATGATTACCTAAACATGTACTACAATATAAGCCTGTAAAAACCCCGGTTACCCCATTACATGTGCTACAAAACAAACATGCAAACCCCATTTACCCCACCACAATGCCAGAACTGTCTTTTTAGTCCCTGGTCACCTCATCACATGTCCAATCAGTCTGAATTCACCAGAATGTTTTTCAAAAGCAGGGCATTCTTAAATTCCTCCTTTGACCTCTGTTCTGGATTCCTCCAAATACGTGGTCCAAGATGTGTTCTTTTCTTTCAGCATCCTCTCAACTTTAGGCAGTAGAAAAGCTCCAAGGTAAAACAGGTACTAACACCAGGTCCATCTTCTCAGGCCTTGCTCATGGCTGCTCCAAAAACATCTGAATGACACTAGATAAGACAAACTCCAACACCAAGTTCAATCTCCAAAATTTTAAACATGGCTTTTCTGTAGGCAGAGGAGAAGGGGGGAATCTAACAGAGGCCAAACACCATACATTTTCAAAGTAACCCCTAAGGGCAAATCCCTAAGGGCAGGAGGGGAAAGAGAAGGGAGAGTGTGCAAAAATGGAGCTGGGGAAAAATGGAGCTGGGTGTGGTGGCATGTGCCTATTATCCAAGCACTAGGAGGCAAGAGACCTGGAATCGCTTGAGTTCACAGGTTAGAGATTACCCCTGGCTACATAGTGAGCCCTGGTCTCGAAAAAGCAGGTGGGTGCAGTGGTGAGCACCTGTAATCCCAGCTACCTGGGAGGCTGAGACTGGGGATGGCTTGAGGGCGTGGGATCGAGACTACCCTGGGCAACATAGTGAGACCTAGTGTCTAAAAAAAAAAGAGAGAAATGGAGGTCCTATTCACTCCAGAAAGATGTGTGCAGCTCACAAAATGGGAGGACGTAACTGAGACTCATAGCGTGTAAGGAGAAACACAAGCTTCCAAGGTAAGTGATGTTTTAACATGGTGTGAGGTGGCAGAAGAAAAGCTTAGCTGGACTGCAAAGGGACAGGCTACCAACAAATCCTGCCTGCCGCCCTGAGGGGAGGCTTCTACAGATGAGGCTGTTTGTCAGTGTAGGCAGACCCCCTTATTTTCACACAAGGCCAATTAACATTCATCATTTAGAACAAAATCTCTTCTCAGAATCTGATCATTTAGTAGTGAGCTGGGACAAAAACAATTTAGTGATGGTGATTTAGAGCACATTGATTTTGCAAGAAGTAGAAATTTCTGATGTGACATGTTTACTAGAAACATTCCCCATGCTTGTTTCTTTGGGCCTTGCTCTGTAAGGAATGTTGCCAGAAGTCTGTATTTTCCAGTTTCCCTCTGTGGCCCATTTTACTTTCAATAACCACCTCTTCTAAATTCGCCTGTGTTAAGGGGTGGAGGTGTGACATTTCACAAAATCATGGTCTTCACACACTTGGGATTTGAAGTGAGACTTGTGAAATATTCAGCATCAATTAAGTCCTCCAAGCAGTCAGTTACCTATGTTATACAAGGCGATACAGCCTCAGGTTCTCCAGTGAACTGAATTCCTGGGATCCTATTTCTACTGTACCTTGAAATTTCCTTTAAGAGACAACAGTCACCTCATTCCCAGGATCTGAGGTGGCATTCTCTGATTTTCAGTCTGCAACCGAAAGTTAGACAACTTCCCAAGTTTTATTTACTTTCAAAAATCCATTTAAACCCCCACCAGAAGACATTGCTTTACTTTCTTCACACCATATAATTGAACTTTCTGGATGAAAAGTTGCACCTCAGACATTTAGCCATGGTTTTCGCAGTCAATAAATGAATAAATTAAAGAACTCCCTGACAGCTGTGGCTTCTGAGGCTAAGAACTATGTCGCCTCCTCATCTGACTTCATTTCCTACCCTTTCCTTTTGAACTTGAGGTGCACTTGGTGATTTGCTTCAGTTTTTTTTTTTTTTTCCTATTTGGGATAAAAAGTTAATCTTTATGGTGAATCAATCCAAAATGATTTCATCATAGTAGCATTTCCCATATTTAGGGGATTTAGAGTCAGAACCTAGTGGAACCCTGGGGAATCTTTTGTGCAGTCCTTCCTTCTTTATAGACTGTGATAACAAATACAGAAGAAAAAAGGTACATTTTAATCAGTTATAAATTCTATAGCATTGATTACATTTATACTGTTTTTGCAGTATCCCCAATATTTCTATAACTTTTTCATCATCCCAGACAGATATTCTGTATCCATCCTGTTAGTCTTAGGTATCTACCACTCTGTTTTCTATCTCTATAAACATGACTCTTCCAGGGGTTTCATGTAAGTGGAATCATATAAAATTTGTCTTGTGTCTGGCTCATTTCACTTAGTGTGATATTTTCAAAGTTCGTCCATTTTGTGGCCTGTATCACAGATTCATTCTTGATCTGGGTGAGTAATAATTCCATGGTAGGAGTAGGCCAGATTTTATTTTTCCACTCATCTGTTGATGAGCACTTTAGGGGTCTCTGCTTTGTAATTTTTAAGAACATTACTGCTGTGAACATAAGTATACAGGTATCTTGCTTTCAGTATATAGTCTTTGCTTTCATTCTTTGGGGTATATACTTAGGAGTGGAACCGTGAAGTCATATTTTGAGGAACTTGCCTCTTATTTTTGTTTCATTTTATTTTATTTATTATTTTTTTTTCAGAGACTAGGTCTCTCTACGTAGCCCAGGGTTATCTTGAACCTGTGGTCTCAAGTGATCCTTAAACTCAGCCTCCCAGGTAGCTGGGATTACAGGCGTATGCCGCTACCCTCGGCTAGTCCCTTATTTTAAAAGGTAAGAAAGTAAGGATTGGAAGGAACCAATTATTTTTTCAACATCATCATCAATAAGGCTAAATGATTACTATATTTAAAAAACATACTCCTTCCTACCTTACTATGTAGCTTAAAACCTTGTAAAGGGGAGAAAGCTTGATCTTTGAATTAAGAGTTGGTTCAACAGTGATAGCAGTGCCTGGTTCATGATCAACTCTTTCCTCTTGTCTTTCTGTCCCCAGGAGCTGACCCCCAGACTCTTTTTCAGCTTGGACCTCAATCCTTAAGGATTCAGAACTACTGACTCTCCATGTAGTAGAGAAGAAGAGAAACCTGAGAGAAGTCAACTCTCCCATCATCTCCCCCTGCAGATTTCCAGTCATAACCGAGTTAATATGTGAAAGCAGGGTTTTTGATGGGATTCATCATTTTATTTGTTACACTAGAAGGGAATTTTAGTTACAGAATGAAGCCTGTCCTTGGTACTAAATGTGACTGGGTAATTTTTTATCAAAGGGTGGCTCGCAAAGATATAGGAGGGAGCCAAGAGTTTATCCAAGAGGGTGTGGGACAGAAATAGCTCCAACAGATAGTGAGGGGAAAGAATGGAGTTGTTTGCTGCTTACATCCTATTACGTTTCTCTTTCTCAAGGCTAAATTTAAAGTGTATTAAAATAGCTTTTTGTTTTGAGAAAATTACCCATCATACATTTTTTTTCTGGCTAGCAAAAATGTTAAATGCATTTGCTTCTGATTATATCTTAATAGACTGGGTGTGTAACACTGCATATTTTATTAAAATAAGAATAGTTTTGGCTTTCTAAGACTGCACCAATTTTATGAATAGTAATTCAGTTTCCTGATGGAAAACGACTTCTTTCCTATTTATTATAGCTCAGTGAAAGTGTTACTTCAGGTATCCTGTGAAAATTGTGACCCAAGTGATGCTGGAATTCATATATTGAGCAGAATGGAAAAAAGAAATTTGGCACCCAAAATCTCCAGAGGCAGCACTGAGATAAGATTACAACTAGTCATCTAAGCTCACAAGTCCCTGCTAGAACTCAGTTCCTAGACTTGAATCTTCAGCGTGCGAGCCACAGTGCCAAGGCATGATTTCTGTTGCTCATAACAAAAGGAATCTAATTTGTGCTGGTTGGAACTCTGTATTTATGCCTTTATCGATACAAAGCAGTAAAATCGATTTTTTATTTAATATGTACAGTTTGGTAGGGATGTGCACTCTTGCATACATTACTGTTCCCATTTTAAGGAGGTGAAAACTGAGAAACCAAGACAAGGTTAAGGAAGGTGCCTACAACTGCACACACCAGTAAAAGCAGCACTAGGTTGGGGACTTGTAGCTTCAGTGTCTAGCATCCAAGTGTTTCTGTTTACTGCTATTTTTTTTTCTTTTGAGACTAGGTCTCACTATGTTGCCTGGGGTAGTCTTGAACCCACGGACACAAGCAATCCCTGGTCCCTCTTGCCTCCCAACACTTGGATTACAGGCGCGCGCCACCATGCCTGGCTTGTTTACCGCTTCTGACAGAAATATTCCCCCACAAGTCTCATCAGATCCTTCTGTGTTTCCCCCGGGCTTTCTGAACAGACCACTGAAGTCATTTAAATTAGTGATGAGCATGTAGATTAGAGAGGTTTCTTCTGCGTATTTATTTTTTGATCAATCTTGGATGAGGCAGGTCAGAATATGATCTGAATTATCCAAACAGGAGAGACAGAGCTTCTGGGTGCCTGTGAGTCCTTTGCTCCATTGAGTCACCACTCTGTGACCCTGAAACATCAGAATTGACAACAGCAATTTTTTTGTAATTGAGGAAGGGAAGAAGGCACACTCGTGAGTGATAACTGGTGGTTCTGTGTGGGTATTTAGATGATATCTGCTCATGGCAACGATCTGTTGTCTGTTGTCTAACACTTTTGGGTCACCCTGCTTCCCACTCATTCTGAGTGTGTTACCAAAGCTGACAGCTGTCAGCCCCACAGCAGCAAGAGGGTGCTCGAATATAGCACACATCCAATGACATTTTTTTCATTGAGTGCCAGAGTGCCACAAACTATGATAGTGACTTCTTTGCACACTGAAATGTCTCAGTATCCCCAGGAAGTTATTTTAACCCTTATTTCCAGGTGGGAAAATTAAGTTCAAATAAATGAAGAAATGTTCCCAAATTCTCACAGCTCAAAAATGGCAGATCTGGGATTCCCTGGCAAACTTTGGAGGTTCCATTTACCACTCCATGAGGGGGTTAAAGAAGACAAAGATCTAGAAACCCAAGGGTGTTGGTTATCAATGACAAATCCAGAGAAGATGGTATTATGGACTGACTGTCCTCTGTTCCCCCAAACACTATGGGGTGGGGGGATATGTTGAAATCCTCACACTTGATGTGATGATATTAGGAACCTTTGGGAGATGGTCAAGATACAAGAGTGGAAGATGACTGCCTTATAGGAGAGATTTCAGGGTGCTTTTGTGATTTTTACGCCACATGAGGACACAGGAAGAAGGTACCTATGAACCAGGAAGTGTGTTCTTCCAGACACCCAGGGTATAAGTGTCCTGATCTTGGATTTCCCTGCCTCTAGAACTGTAATAAATGTTTGTTGTGTAAGCCATCCAGTCAATGGTATTCTTGACATCACAGCTAGAATGGACTAAAATAGTGGTAGAGCAGGTTGCAAATGTTAGTTGAATATGAATATATTTTCTGTCATTCATTGCCCTTCCCTGATCAGAACTCCGAGCTCTTTTTCCAAAGGGCGTGATCACCATTGATAATGTGGCCACAGTAAGACATCCCTCTGTCCCTCCCAAAGTCCTTTCTACTCACTTCCTGACATGGCTTCTGTATCCAATAAAAGAAGAGATTCTGAAAGAAGATTTTAAAACTTTTAAAAGGAGAGTCTCATCTCTGTGGAGATTTCTGGGATTTTCCTCCTGTGACTGTTGTAGTAACTACTTTTCTTCCTTTCATTCTTCTGGCATCTACTCTGTGTTATTCCTCCAAGGAGCTCATGGTCAAATGGGGTTGACAGGCAACCCAACAATTCAATGCAATGTGCCTTACAAAGGTTCAGGTTTAGTATATTATTTGGAACCACAGAACATTCGTGGATTCTCTCACAAATACAGGGCATAACCCCAAAACTTATTTTTAGTATCCTTGATCACAGCCTGGCTGAAAAAATTAATCTCATGCTGCATTCCATTATCACAGGTTGCTTTGACTTCTGTTCCCAGTAATGAATCATCTTGATAAGACCTTGTGCTCTGAAGGGACTTGGTCCTGTCACCCATGGTATTTTAGTGAGAAAATTAAGAAGGAATAATGCCAAATATAAATAGATAGGAATTTTCCTTATAGCTTTGCCAACTGTTTTAGTGTAATGCCCAGAACAAGCTTCTTTGAATTTCTAGACTTTTCACTGATGGCACTTGGGAAATTTATCCGGCCTGTAATGGATGTGGGAGTGGTAATAAAATACAACTGGAAGTGAGGGAGTAGCGGAGGAGGCAGTGACAAGCATGTCTTCTCCCTCACCCTTGAAGCATTCTAAACTGGGGGTCAGCTTCCTTTGAAGCACAGAGCTAAGGTCATGGATGTTAATAAGACAGTTGAGTGCTTCTTGGACAGATGATCTCCATGCACTGTCTCTTCTAAGTATTGAGACTGTTTGATGGAAAAGCCAGAACCTGCAACTGTACTTACTGAGTAGATTCTACTTGAAGTCTATATCCTCCAAAAGTCAGTGGAAGATATTTCTATTTTTTTCTTTCTGGAAGAGGGAAGAAGAAATAAGACTATGATCTGCCAGCAGAAATGCAGTTAGTTTACTATGGTTCAGCAATTGGTTTTTGTCCTTTAACACCCAATTTATGGAAACAGTTGATCTCAGAAGACCTAGGGTCCAGGAGAGTTGAAGGATAAGCTGTCTATGCCTCTTTCTTATATAGAGGGTATGCTTTTATCTTGTATTCTTTCTTATGAGGAGGATTAATCATTAATGATATAATTTCTGGAAAGTTCTTAAAACTTCTCAGGGGAAGGATAACTTTTAAGTGAGTTGCAATATAATTTAAGACTTTAGTCAAGAGCCTTCTAATGTCTGAGTTGTTTTCCCTTGATGTAGAATTATTTAAGAATGATATAAGCTCATAACACTTAAGTGCTATCCAGACACTTTATTAAGTTATGGAATTCATTCGTTCATTCAGCCGGCCAGTCAGCAAACATTTTTTGAACAACCATTACATGTTAGACATAAGACTAGCCATGGACGTTAACATGAGCTAGTTCCTGGGATCAAAAGTTCTTCTTGTAGAGTGTGTTTGGCATGAAATGTTGCATTTATTGTCACAACAACATGGGTAAGTAGATATTATTATTAGTTCTATTTTACTGGTAGGAAATTGAGACTCATGGAGGTCAAATGTGAAGTTCAGGGTCTTATATATAAAGTCTACCATTCTATTTCCAGTACATCATACTGATTGTTTGAACTTCAGTTACTGGATATCAGTCAAAATAGACCAACTTAACATCAACATACAGACTTGACCCCTGACTTGGTGGATTTTCCTTTTCTGGTTTTTACTATTTACTAGATGACTGTTGTGTATCATTAGCAAATGACTTGGAAGAGTCATGATTTAGGGTTGAAATTGTTGAGCTATGAGTTGAATCTCCTGCCTTAGGAGGATGGGGAATGGGTCAGTTTCTGCCATTCTGAGTTGCTTATCAGATATCACATCTCAGTGTGTCTCTGTCTCCTTATGTTTTCCTAAGGCTAGAGTAGACTGCCAGTTATCAGTCATGTTAATTGAAGAGAAAGTGTCTTAAATTAACTTAACCAATTAAAGTTAAGTTTAAGAGAAAGTCTCAGGAATTGTCATCATGCTTGTCAATGTATTAAACAATGAAGAACTTCGGTTTGGGCATTCAGAGATTGAATTTGATGTGCTTGGTTCACATTTCCTTCATGCATTGTCTTACTAGACCCTCTGTTTTGCACTCTCTCTCCTCTACTTAGGACTGGATTACTTTTGATTTAGGTTGCTTTTGATGATCACACTTTGCTGTACTAGACCTTCTAAGAGCTTCCTTGGGGCCCTATAGGCTTCCAGCTCCCCATGGTTACGTCTCATAACCAGAATGGTTCACTGGGATAGGGTGGCAGTCCATTTGACTGTTATAATGAGAAAACCCAGTGACCAGATAGCGTTTAAACAGCTTCTTGCTGTTTTGAAAGTTGAAAGCCAAGGTCAAGATACCAGCTGAAGGCCAGGCATGGTGGCGCATACCTATAAGCGGCAGCCTAGGAAGCACTGGCTGGGGCCAGGGATCTCGGATAAAGTCCCGCTGGGGGCACAGAGTGAGACCTAATCCCCCCAAAATACATAGCTGGGTGTGATGGCATGTGCCTGTAATCCCAGCTACTTGGGAAGCTGTGGCTGGGGATTGCTTGAATTAGTGTTACCCTGGGCAACGTGAGCCTGCGGTTCCATGGGCAAAAATAGAGAGACCTAGTCTCAAAAAAAAAAAGAAAAGATGCCAGCTGTGGCATCCTGGAGAGTACCCTTTTGCTACACAGCTGGTCCCTTCTCACTGTGTCTTCATGTGGTGGTGCAAGGAGCTAGGAATTCTCCAGAGAGGCACTGGTCCTATTCATGCTTCATAGTCTAAGCACCTAACTCCGTTTCTGAGGGTTAGGATTTTAGCATATGAATTTGGGATGTGGAGACACAAATATTCAGTCAATAGCAAGCCTGTTGCAGGGAACAGACAATTTTCTGCAGCCCTGGGAATTTGCAATCACCTTCTGTAATTATCCTTCTATGGCAAGATTAGCAGAATAAACATGTCTTTCTGATAGGAACTGCCACATTCCATCTACTCTGTGCTTCCTATCACTGCCAGAGTCTGACCTAGCACCCTGAGGCTGCCTGAAATATTTCATTTCCCTAAAATGCCCCCTTTGGAAGAATTTTGGTGGGAATAAAACACTCTGGTTAAAGGACTTAAAATACTTTTTTATTTGGAGTAGATATTAGTAAAACAAAACTTTCAGTGTCAGTTAAAAGTTATTTTAGAAGAGTGGGAAAAAGAAGAACTAGGTAGTCTCCAGCCCCAGAATCATAAGGCATTATATGGAACAGTGGACCTGAAGCAGAGAAACAATAGCTTAGAAGCCAACATCATCACTGTTTCCCGAAATGGTGCCAGTGAGTAGCACTCACTGTCTGTGGAACACAATACACATGTGTCCTGCCCAGAAGAATGGCTTTTCAAAAAATGTCATTTTCACCATTGGTCACCACTGACTTTAGACATGAAGTCAAGATTCTGTGAAAATATCCTTACCGACCATACACTAGTGTTCCTGTAACTGTGGAATCTTATTCAATCGAATGTATACATGGTAAATAAAGACACCACTTTGATTCATGTGCCTTAACCCACCTCAGTGGTCATTCAGTCCTAGCACGTATTTTTCAGAGGTCAAGTGCAAATCTGTCATAGCCTACAACAAATCACAGACCAGTTAACTTATGTTGCGTTACTTTGTAAAGCCACAGTTGGCTTAGCTAAGGTGAAATAAGGAGAAACAAAACACCTCTTAGTTTTGTATGGCAGTGGCCCGATCCTCAGCATTACAGCACTCCAATGTGGGGTGTGAACTGTATCAAACATTCTTTAAGAGTGAAGAGAAATGCTGTTTCTGCAGACATGGCGGTCTAAATATCAATCAGAGCTTTGCTGTAATCCTGCAGAAATAAATGCATAATGAGATTTCCCAGCTGTCAGTCATTTCAACTCTGACAGCTATAGGAAGATTCTGGTTTAATGTGTACTTTTCAGTAACTTGGGGCCCGGAGCAGGTGTTGTCCTCCTGGAAAGACAACTTGCAGACTGTCAACCAATTTCTTCCATCTGGAAGAGGGAGGCTGTCCTTATTGGTCTAGCTTGAGGGGGTGGCATAAGGGATCAGAAAAAGAAGGTGTTGATTTTCTTTCCTATCTTCACCTACTGTTCAGAGCAATGGTAATTTCCAACTGCAACTAATCTGAAGTAGTGACAATCGAGTACAAGATTGTCTAATCAGGGAAGGCAAAATGTTTGGACGTGGGACTTTTACTCTAATTTCAATAGAAAGATCACCAGTGATAGAAATTAGTTAAGTGTCTGTTCTTGGTAACAGAACATATTTACTGCCACCTCTTCTGAGATAATGAAATGCCATTTAAATTACCCTCTCTCCCTGGTAAATTTGAGCTGAAAGCAAACTCTCTAAGTTTCCTATCATTTTGCAGAGCCTGAAACCATATCTCGTAATCACTTCAAGTCTCACTAGGGAAGAACAGCAGGTAGGAAGCTATTTGGGATTTATAGTGCCACTTACTTCTATAGGCAAAACCCGAGTCATAAAAAGAAAAAAAGAAAGAGTTCTTGAGTCCTCCAGGGTAAGTAAGGGAATGCACTTTAAAATCCTGATTTTTATTACTCTAGACAAATCAGACACCTTAGCAGGGAGACTGAACCTGTGATTTTCTCTGAGGCTGTTTTTCAACCGAATCTGTGCCTCTTTGTCTGCATTGAACTCAGAGGATACATCATGCATTTGCTCCCTGACTCAGTTTCCTCACCTCTGAAGTGGATCTAGCCATATCTGTCAGGAATTAACATTGCAGGTAGGAGATTTAATAATAGAAGTTTCCATCTTGGAAGTCTGTGATGATGACTGAGACTCTGGTGGCAGAGAACTCAAAAACAAAAACGGAACATTTCAAGGTTTTCATCCTCAAGTCAGTTCAGTTATGCCCCTCTGTTCCCTGCCCTCCTTTCTTGCTGAACTTTATCTGTACTACAGAATGTGGGAGGCTGGAGGGAGAAAGGCAGATTCATGAATCTGTAAAACCCGAATTTTCCTACGCAAACTTGCCCATGACTCGGCAAGAAAGCCATAGAGAAACGGCACTGGTTTATACCTATAAGAGAGAGACCTGTGTGAGGCAAGGGCAGGGCCAGGTGTGAGGCGAATCATAAACCCTGTCACAAAGAGAAAGATCTGTGCTTCTTTGCTTCCCTCACATCCTTCACTTCCCTCAGCTCAGAGAAAGTAGCAACTCCTCTCTGACTGGAGATCTCTTCTTGCTCTACTTTGCTCCCCCTCCCCCAAACTTTTAGAGCTTTCTTCTACTATTAAAACAAAATTATTGCCTGAAATGAGTTATCCCTTGGAGGCAACCCTGCTCTTCTTCCTCTCACTCTGAATGTGCATGCTCCAGAGTGCAAAGCATGCTGGGAAAAGCATGGGCTGGATCAGGTTCAAATCTTCACCATTTAGCTGTGTACATCCAGGGAAGTGATTTAGCCCCTTTCTTGGCAAAACAGCAATAGCAACAATGATAATAGAGCCTGCGAGAGTTATGAGGCTGAAGTGAGATCATGCATTTCAGGGCACAGCAAAACACCTGGGGCAGAGGTACCAAGGCTTCTTACTTCTATGGCCATGTTTATTGGAAACCTAGTCGCAACCTGTCGCTTCTCCTTTCCTGCTCTCAGTTTGCTGCTGATGCTCCTGACACTCTTCCATTTTGGCTGATCTGCTACCCATGGGACAGGAATAAACCCTGCTTCCAGCTAGAAATCGTCTCCTCGCGGTTTCCATGACTCAGCGTTATCTTGACTTTTCAACAAGTGCACACAGGACTGTCTCCTAAAATTCAGTCAATGCAGAGAGCAGGTGCTCTGCTCCCAACACAGGGATTCAGGCTTCCTCGGGGGGGTCTCTGCTACCTTGGGGTTGGATCCCTGGGACTCTGACAAACTTTATTTGGGGGTGAGGAATCTACTGGGTAATTTTTTTTAGACTTTGGGGAATGTGTTACATAAATCAGAAGAAAGTTCTGACCCCACCTTCACCGTCCAAGGAGTCTTAAGTTTGGAGAGGTTGTGACTGCTACATTTTTTTTTTTTTTTAATTGTGATAACAGCATCCCATGACTCAGCGTTATAGGATCACAGCTCTTCAGGTGTATGTTAATACACCATTCCCAGCAGCAAGATCCTTCACCACAGTGTTGGGGCCTTGCCACCCTTTGTCCCCTTTCTGGTAGCCTCAGTTCTGCAGTTAGATTTCAAGGGTTAGTTTTGATTTGCTTTTGTCTGTTCCTTGTTTTGTTTCTTCATAGTCTACACAGAAGAAAACTCCTCCAACTTTTGTTTTTGTCCTTTTAAAAAAAATAATTATTTATATATAAACTTCACATCTCTGTGTGATCTCTGGGGCTCATCCCCCCGACCATTCCCACCCTGTCCCCCCCCCATTTTTTGTCCTTCTGACTTACTTTGCTTAGCACTATCCCCTTCTGTTGCAAATGGCTAGAGTTCATTTTGTTGTTGTTGTTTTTGTGGTGGGGTAGTATCCCATTGTGTGTGTACACCACGTCTTCTTTATTGACACCTCTGTCCTTAGGCACTCTGGTTGTTTCCATATCTTGATTATTGCAAGTAGTACTTGTTCCTAGCACTTGGAGTGAGTAGGGAAACATGAGGTTGGTGGAGACTTGTCTACCTTCCCCTTGTGGAGATTGTTAGGCACAGAGGAAACTGAGGCACATGTGTGGGGGCAGTCACGCCAAGATGGCTTAATTAAAGCAGAAGCCACCATCTGCCCCTGCATAGAGCTTATTCCACACCTGTAGCCCAAGGACCATTTGTCTGTTGACAATATGCCAAAACCTGTGTGTTCTCTATCAACAAAGGTGTTTGCGGGAGAAAGGCAAGAAATAGAGAGCTCCAATTAATTGGCAGCTAAACAATGGGTAGAAAGGGAGATGGGAACCCTGGTTGTGCAGGTGAGATGAAAGAAATGGAAGGGGAATAAATAAAAGCAGCAGGGAGATAGGTCCACAGCCCACTGGAAAGTGGGGGTGGATTAAGTGCAAGCAGTGGCCAGGTTGGGGGGAGCTGAGGGGACAGGTGTCACACAGACACGCCTACTCTGCCACTACACCAGAAATTGGGGGGCAGATGTAGAATTCAAGACAATAGTCTTTGCCAGCTATGAGGTTCACTAGCAAGTTGAGATGGAGGGTAGGCGGGTATGTGGCACCGACCCTCCAAGGGAAGAAACTGCCTAGTTTAACTGCTTCCTTTACCAGGGAGAAAGCTGCCGCTCCCAAATGTGATAGGAAATTGCAGCGAGCTGCTGAGTCCGTGTGCAGAATCACTCTGAATCCTTTTCTTAGTTATCCAGGTGTTCTGGGTCAAGTAGCGTTCCCCCAAAGACAGATTCGGGTCTTAACCTTTGTCTGTGAATTTGTGAGCTTGTGGGTAAGTTGGGTCTCTGTAGATGTAGTTAAATTCAACTAGAGTAAAGCCGGTATGACAGGAATCCTTAAAAGAGGAGACAAGGCAGAGTTAGATGGCTGTGTTTACAAGCCGTGGAATGGCAAGGATTGCTGGCAAACACCAGAAACTGGAGAGAGACCTGAACCAGATTCTCCCTAGGGCTCTCCAGAAGGAACCCACTCCACTGTGACTTCAGACCTCTGGCCTCCAGAACTGTGAGACAATACGCAGCCATGCCACCCACTGTTATGCAGTCCTGGGAAACCACTACCCTGATGGGGTGGATGCAGGACTTCCTCAGAAATGCAACAGTGGGCGGCAGCGGGAGGGCTTGGAAAACCAAGCATCTGGACTCACCTTTTCCAAGGTGGGCCTGAGCGGACTCAGAGAGGGACTGAGCATGTAGGCAGGCAGGGCACGTGGTGCCTCCCTGTACAAGGTCTATGACTGGGGTAGCTGCTTCATGACCAATGTTGCTGCTGATCCTGTGCTTGAGGGATGTGCATCTTGCCTCAATTTGCAAGGGCTTCTGCCGCAGCACTCTAGCTGATCGCCTTCCCAGAGACTGCAGGGCATCCTGTCATGTCCTGACATGCTCCTTCCCTTTTCCTCTCCCTCGGAGGCAGCTCGCTGCTCTCCATCAGTCTGACTGCTCAGTACCCCCTCAGTGTGGCCTCAGGGAGCCTCTGATAAATGAAGCCTCCTATCACTCCATCAGGACTAACACAGTGCATGTTCTCTTGTGGTCTCCATCCTGTTCTCGCCTCAACAAGGCCCCTTCAGGGAGGAGGCCTGGGCAGAAGGGTGGGGGAACACTCTTGGAGACCACAGTAAGAAAATATGAGACCAAATAAATCATGTGAGGAGGAAGTGGCCCAAGCTTTAGGGGGGAACCCTTAAGTTCTGAGGGAAATGTGCTCCCCAGGGGCAAGGGTTGAGTTTTCTGGAGCCCCAAACCCGGGGTTTCTTTCTTCCAGACCCTCATTTTTTTTTTTTTTTATTATAAAATTTATTCTGGTTGACAATTTAGGCCATAGACATGTCTATAAAAATTCCATAAAAGGGATCAGTATGTGGGGGGGGGGGGAGTTAAGAAGGGGTGGAGATGGGAGGGAGTGGTCTTCCAGACCCCTCCTTAATCTTAGGTCTGAGCAGGGGTGATGTGGTGAAAATGGGGGTCCGTGGCCCCACTTTGTAAGGCTGCATTAGGATTGTGCCATTGTGCCCTGATGGCAGAGACTCAGAGAAGGGAAGCTGAGGTTTCTAGAGAGAGGGACAGAGAGAAGGGATTTAGGAAGCAGTGTGGCTAGAGAGCAGGAGCAGGGAAGCTAGAGAAAGGAGAATGTGGCAGAGTAAAGAAGTTTAATTTTCTATTTGTGCAAAAAAAGTGCTTTGAATCAGGCAGCACCAGAGCAGAAACAGCGAGGGGAACGCGGTGGACTGCCGCTAGAGGAAAGACTTCTCCAAGTTTCCTGCTTTTCAAGTTTCCCTTACCCCACTTTGCTTTTATGAAAGTATACACTAATCCTCGTTAACACTTATTTGGCTAAAGAGTAGTTCTCTTTTGCAGCAAATGCCAAAAAGCAAAACCAAACTAGTGATGACGACAACAACAGCGACTGCTTTGCGGCCTGCAAATCCCTCACCCAGAGCAGCGATAGGTGCTACAACTTCCAGGCCAGGCCCTATGGCTCCTTCCTGCTTTACTATGTGAGTGTGACTCCACATTACTATGTGTTCTTTGCTATGAATTGGTAGAAGTGCTTTTGGTTGGGAAAGCTCAAAAATCTTTCCATATAAATTCATGGAAATTGCATCTTCACTTTATGCTGTTTTGATTAGAGAAGTTTTCCTAAGAATAATTCTATCTTCCATTCATACAACGGGGGACTGTACAGAGAAGGTGGATGTGCAAAAAACGGACAGTACTTGATTGGTTAAAGTTTGTGCCTAGATAGATGACTGCGAGCCATCATTTGCCCTTAAGTTTTGATTTCTTAATGTTGTAGCTTTTATGGCTTCCATTTTGCTTGACTTACCTCACTTCACTCTAATGGTCTCCATGTTTAGCTAATTTAACAGAACTCTGCAATGAAACTTGCGTACTGGGTTTAAACAATAGCTTTAATTATATGTGTCACATTACCTGGTGCCACTTGGAGTTTTCTTGGCCATGACCTGGGAAAGTGTATAAGGCAGAAGCCACCTTTTCTTGTTTGGCCTGTGGAGTGTGTGCTATATCTCCTTAGGGGGTGATTGCTTTATCTGTTTGTCGAGGGCCAGAACCATGCTGATATGCAGGGTACACATCCTGCAGCTAGACATGCTGTTCGCTGGTCTCTGACCTAGCCTTCTCTGCGTCTCAGTTCTCTTATCTGTAAAGTTGGACAACCGACGGTGTTTTCTCATAGGGTTGCTGTGAAGTTTGGATAGTTTATAATTTCAAGTACTAAAAGTTGTGCAAAGCACATCATAAGTACTTAAGGTGAGTTAGGTTTATTTCAGTTCCTGCTTTATGGGTATTTACCATCTTCAGCTTTCAAGCTGCTATCAGCAAGTAGCAGGAGAGATGGTCTTTGTCAGAATAACAACTGTGGCTTGCTCTGCAGCCTCCACTTTCCACAGACACAAAACACTGCTTAAGGAAATTCTTTTTGTGAATGTCTGCAAATTTCCTCCTTAACTTGGAGGAACGAATAGTTTCTTGTGCAGTGAATTTGGTAAAGATGCATCGTTTTTATTGGCCCCCAAATCCTGTGTTCTCAAGATTCCTGGTGTCCTTGAGCTTGTGCCTGGGTTTGGGGGAGGGGTGCTGAGGACTCAGTGACAGCCTGTTTGTAAAGTGCCAACTCAGCACATTCTGGGTGCTGGGTAGAGGATCCTTTCCCATGGTTGACTCTTGCAACCTGTTCTGCAGCCTGCATGATTACTCCAGCTGTCTTCCCAGTCCAAATCTATTGGGATGCTGACTGCATCAGGACTGTGCTGTTACACATACAGTCTATGAGAAAGAAGGAAGGAAGCACTCGCCATGTGATTACGCAAGTTAAATGATTTCCTGGTCACCAAAGCAAGGAAGTGTTGGTGGCCCAGTTCCAGAGTCCTGTGCTGGGGCAGTGCCTTTTCCTTTGGCCAATTCCTCTTTGAGGAAGGGATGCAGTTGGTGGCACCTCATTACAGTGCCAGCCACACTGACTGGGGTTCTTATCAGAAGGGTCCTTTTGTTCCCTAGAGTCCCAGCAGATGGACCATATTAGTTGTTAATTATGCCTTTAGCACCTGAGTTCACTGGAGAACCAGCCCTGGCTGTGAGGGGAAAACACACAAACCTCATCAGAGAACATGGAAAAGCAAGTGAGCGCTGGTTGGAAATGCTTCATCTCTGCCCAGCTGAGACCATGGCTGACAGGGTGTAGGATGGGTGAGCAGAACTCAAGAAAATGGAACTGTCATCTAAAAATTATACCACCCATGTGAGCAGTGCAATGCCATCCTCCAGAGCGGTATTTTTCTGCAGTGACTAATTACCAAGATACTAAACCAATTATTTGCAGACACCCTGCCCCGGAGGACTTAGCTTCTCCAAAGCATTTATTTCAGAGCTACTCTTTCCACCCCTTGCTTTCTCACAAAAATTTATTTTCTTTGTTCACTTTTGGGAAAAGAGTTACCCCTTAAAATAGAGCTCTTAGAACTTCGACACATGGGCCAAGAGCATGGGTGAAGAGGTGAGAGAAACCTTTATATAAAGCCTGCAGTCCCCACCTCAAGACAATGGCCAGATTTCCTACCTCCCAGGCTGCGGCATATCCTGGCACTGTGGCCAGACAGCTGGGGTTGGTATTCAGAGGGAGGGTGTGAATGCTCACATTTCCTCCCATTACAAGGTCCCCCTTAATACCTGCCTCCTATTGTTTTTGTTCCTGAGGGCTGGCCTCCCAGAAGACAATACAATGGCCCCTGGAATTCAAACCAAGGAGGCAAAAGTGCCAGGTGGCTCCCTCTTTTTCTGGTACCCACATGGTGGTGCATCTCTGAGTTTCAGGCTTTCACACAGAAGCTAGAAAATGATTACTTGGGCAGAGAATATGTCTTCTTTTCAGAGAGAAAAATTGGTTACTGTTGGGGCTTTGCAAAATGTCTGTGCCTCTATGCTGGTTGTTAAATGGCCTAGAAACCATGAAACAATCAGCCCAGCCTACTGAAGTATAATGACCAGGTGAAGCAAGATGACCTAAAGTCTGCTGAAGCACAGTGACCTAAGAAATACAGCGTAGAGTTCTAGACATACAACCCATGACTGACTGACTCAGCTTACTGGTTTGCAACCCAGTTTCTCCTTGACTCTTCCTCATTCTGTCTTTGCCACGACAGGTCTTGTACCACCACCAATGACATTTTTTTTTTTTTTTTGCCCACCTGGAACATCAAAGCATGTAAAGTGTATAAAAACCCTTAACTTCCTAGTAGGGATATTCAGCCTTTGGATATGAATCCGCTGAGTCAGTACCAGTACTAATAAACCTGCTTCTTGACAGCCCTGATACCCTCATTCCCTGATTGCCTCAGCCAGGTATGGTCCTGATACCCTGGTTGTTGCTTCCTGATCAAGCTTATGACTTGTTGGTGGGTCCTACATTCTGCTCAGAACATTCTTGGATGAGCAGACATGTCGGTGGACCTGCTTTCTAGAGGAAGTGCTGGGAGAATGTGAATCCTGCCTATTGCCAGCAGCTGTTCTAAATTTCTTAGAAAGTTTTGTTCTGTTCTTTTGTTATCTGTTATCCTTTGTTTTTTTTTTAATCTGTTAAGCTCTGTTGCAGTAGATGAAAAGGTAGGAACTGTTGGAAAGACATTTGCCACATGTTTCAGAAGATCTCAACTCTGTGTGTGTGTGTGTGTGTGTGTGTGTGTGTGTATGAGTGTGCTCACATTTATGAGTTAACAGTTTTTATGTAAGGAGAGACACAGGTGCTTTGGGAAATTGTTTCTGTTCCAGGCACTGTGTTTAAGGTTTCTGCGCCAGAGATGACTGTGTTGGATGCCAGTGTAGACAAGTGCTTCCTAAGGAAATGGGAAGGTCTGCTTCCCCAAGTGTGTACGAGAGGGTGGATTCTGACTGAAGGAAAGGTAAGGGTCACTGTTCACAGAGATCTCCTAGACATCCTACAGGCTCAGAATTATGTCCCAGCTAGGGGAAAATCAGCTGCTGTGATGGGAAGAAGGAGGAAAATACAGTTATGTGACCATGTGGAACCAGAAAAGCAGATTTATCTTTTTTTTTTTTTTTTGAGACTAGGTCTCACTATATTGCCCACGGTAGTCTTGAACCCACAGACTCAACTGTTTCCTAGCCTCAGCCTCCCAGATAGCTGGGATTACAGTAGCACACCACCACACCCATCTATTTTTTGAGACTAGGTCTCGCTATGTTGCCCCGGGTGGGACTTGAACTGACAAACTCAAGCAATTCCTAGTATCAGTCTCACTTTGTAGGATGAGATTAAAGGTACGTGCCACCGTGCCTGGCCTAGATTTATTTTAGTAGGCGAGTGTAGGCTGGAGATTAGCAAATGTTTTTGTTGGGGAATACCAGATGACCCTAGATATTTTAACCTTTGTGGTTGGGTGTAGCAATACTAAGGAAGTAGCAAGTAAGCAACCACAGATATGCTAATGAATGGTGTGATCACTCCAATAAGGTTTTATTTATGGACACTGATATTTGAATTGCATGTACTTTTTGTGTGTCACAAATACCCTCCTCATATCTTTAGGCAACTATTTAAAAATGTAAAAACCTTTCTTATCTCACGGGTGGTACAAAAACAGGCAGTGAGCTGGATGAAATGGTAATTTGCCAACTCCTGGTGTGACAATAAAAAAATAAAATAAAGCCACATAGGCCACCAGAGTACAAAACTCCAAGAGGGATATCTTTTTTAGAAAAGTGTGTTGTAATTAAGAGTATGCATAATGCTTAAATTGTGTGAGACAATGTGTGCAGCATTTAGGATTAAGAAGAAAATGCCAGCATTTATCACCTGTATCCATGTCCCCTACCCCAACACACATGGTATCATAAAAACACACCTGATCTACTGCAGTAGTTCTCAGAGTGTGGTCCCTTGGGCCAGCATCACCTTGGAGCATATTAGAAATGTATATTTTGGGGTTCCACCCCTGATCTAATGAATGAATCAGGTATGCTAGAAGGACAAGGCCCAGTAGTCTGTATTTTAGCAGATCTCCCAGATGATCCTCCAGAGCCCTCAAGTTTGAAAAATCACTATTGCGGAGGATGAGGAGAGAGAGGACAGCTGGGTTAGCTGCAGCTCTGCCACTTTTCAGTCCAGTGATCTTGAGCAGATTCTTAGGCATCAGCTTCTTTCCCCATATTGGTAACTGGGGGCATGAATTTAACAAAGAGAAGGGTTGTAGTGAGAAACAAGAACTGCTCATACCATTTCTGCTTTTTCCGGCAGATATCATCATTCCAATCAAGGAGCAAAATATTCTCTAAATTGCTTCTTTCCCTTGTCCCTGGCTGGTAGAAAAGATAAGGAAAAGCCTGAAATTCCAAAAGTAAATCCAGTTTAGAGATTTGGGAGTATTTTTACTCTGAGGGATATTTACAGATGGCCAAGAAGAATTCAAAGTAGGGGTATTAGCTTCACTGATTTTGGAAAGCAGGTGAGCCCCAAAGATGAAGGGGTGGAGAGGAAGAATGTCCTCCAGGGAGGGAGGTTCAGGAGAAATACAGCCAGTGGAACACCCCTGATAGTTGATGAGGTGGCAAGACTTGGAAAGTTGGATGACTCATGCTTCATTCTATGGATACTAGTAATTTTGACCTTGTACTGCTTCAAGGTGAAAACTATTGTCTTCAACCTTCAAAACAAGATATTAAAGAAAAAAAAAACTCATACAATTCACCAGTAAAAAACAAATAACCTAACTAACCAATGGGCAAAGGATATCCTGAAAGCTAATATATAATATAATGGTATATAATAAAATGGTCATACATAGTCACTCCTAATAAGAACAATATGGACTACAACTACAACAAAATACTACTTCACTCCCATGAGAATGGCAATGTCAAAGAGACCCCCAACAACAAGTGCAGGAGAGAAAAAATAGTATATATTTTCTCCATTATACAATTATACTATTACTGGGAATGTGAACTGGTGACACCACTTTATTT
>PVHY01023171.1:0-21323 GCA_004024945.1 Uropsilus gracilis | reverse complement strand
AAAAAATTTTATTTTTGCATATTTTACAATATATGATTGTATAACTGCTAATCCCCATGGGAATGCCCCCCACACACACCACATCTCCCCTGGTCTCTTTGCCTCCTTTCTTTTTGCTGTTTGTCCTTGTTTAGTCCTTTAGTCTTTTTTTTTCTTTGATCTATTTCCTTGTCCTTGGTGAGGGTGCAATTTCCCCGGACTTGGTAGAACGTGCTGTTTATCATTCCTGTACTGCTTTTGAAGCACCTTTGGTCTTGGTGGGTCTCATCTCCGCAGTTTGTGCCACGTTTTGTTGCTCCTTCAGTCATGCTTCAGGTCTTTGGCTTTGGGGGCATGACTCCGCCTTATATTTTGGAAGAGCAGATCCTCGAAGGGACAGCCATCAGCTGATGGTGGGTCCTTTGGGGCTTTGCTGTGGGGCCACTGCCATTAGACAAGCCTCTTCTTTTTTTTTTTGAGTCTGGGTCTTACTATTTTTGCCCGTGGAGCCGCAGGCTACTGTTGCCCGTGGTACCACAGACTCAAGCAATCCCCTGCCTCAGCTTCCCATGTAGCTGGGATTACAGGCGTGCGCCACCACGCCCAGCTATTTGGGGCTAGGTCTCGCTGTGTTGTCCCGAGCAGGACTCAGACCATGTTCCCTAGCCCCGGTTGCTTCACAGGCTGATGATTACAGGCACGAGCCACCATGCCAGGCTTTTGGTGGTATCTTCCCTATAAACAGAGAGGGTGTGCAGTGCCTTTATTGACAGTTTCTCTGTGCCAAGTTTTTGTTCACATTTCCTCGGTGACATTGTAGGCATCATATTTTGTTGGTTCTCCCAGTTCAATGCGTGTGGTGCTCGCCTTGTTCCCCTTGAGTCTTGCCCAGGTGGCACAGTTTAAGGGACTTTCCACCAGTATCTCGCTGGTTTGGTTTCTATGGATGGATTGTCTTAAGGTATCACTCCTAATTAGAGCTCTGGTGTTGAAGGCAAACCCAGGGGAGACTGTGGCAGACATACCCCGCCCCGCCCAACCAGCCCTGCGTCTTCAAAGGGCTCAGATGTGCGGTGCGGCCCACGCACCGGCAGTCCGGCCTCTTTCCGGGCAGACCCCAGCCCCACCCCTCCTGGCCTCGTTCTTACCTGGGAACTTCTTCATAAAACCTTGGAATTTGCTAGGAGTTGGTAATGATAAGGATTTGTCTTGTTGTGCCAATAAAAGTAACTTTTGGGAAAAACCTGAGGATGGAGGATCACTGCCAGGAAATCTAACCATTTGATTAAAAGAACTTCCAGTACCACCCTCTGCTCTCCAGGAAAGGGAAGAAGTTCTGGAGGTTGAATTCTGTTGCTAATGGTCAGTGAGTTAATCGATCATTCCGGTGGGATAAAGCTGTCATAAAGGTGCAAGAGTTTAGGACTTCAGAGTGCTTTTGGGCTGGTGAACATACAGAAAATGCAGAGAATATGACTTGCTGGGAGAGTATGGAAGTTTTGTGTCTTTTGTGATACCTTGCCCTCTGCAGCTATTCCATGTAGCTCTTGATTGTATCCTTTATTATCTTTTGTCATAAAATCAGTGATCTGGTGAGTAAACAACTTCCTCTCATAAAGAGACTACATTTGGGAAGTGAAGGACAAGAGCAGTTTCTCAAGGAAACAGTCTCTTTCTTCGGCCGTCTGACAGTAGAGATGAGAGAAGGGTTAGAGGAAAATTCAAGGGAAAAATGCACCTACCAACTATTAACTATTGACTTCACACACACACACACACACAGACACACACAAAGGTAGGTTATTATAAAAAGGGAAGGTGTGTAAGGGAGTAAAGGACATTGCACATACAGGGCAGGAGAGCTGTCCCCCAAAGGGACAGGTTTGTTAAGAGGTGCCTGTATAGTCCCAGGTGGGCAGTCTTGGGAGGAGAGCTGCCTCAGCTGTTTGCAAAGGGAGATGGCTGGTAAAAAGAAATGCCTGCATCACCACAGGTGGGCAAGAGAGTGTCTGCCTATGGACCATTTTTGCCAGGGAAACAAATTTCCATTCAGCAAACTTAAATTTTACATCTCATTGACCAGAATTTGGTCACCTGCCACACATAGCTGCACTACTGTCAAGGGAGATGAATATTTATAAAGGGGAAGATTGCTGCTCAAACAAATTGGGTTTTGCAAATAAAGTAAGATACTGAGGTCATTTAGCAACTGGCATTAAGTATTACAATTTAGGAGCTATCTGTATAATCATGTACTTGCTAGGCTAATTCATGGAATGCATGTTGAAATATAAAGCAAAATATAAATGCATAAGGGTTGTCCAGCCTTGCTGGCAGCCGCTTGCGCTTTTGCACGCAACAGCTCCATCGCACTTCCGTGGTCGGTGGGAGGAGGCCGGGGTCAGTCAAGGCAGTGCTGGGTTGGACCAGCGCGTGCTGGCACAGTTGTGTCCAAGTCCTTCCAAAAGACAGACTGGGGTGTGCAGCGGCGGACTGGGGGGTGAGTAGGAGCCTTTAACCCCCTCTGGTTTGCCTCCAGTCCAGAAGCCCTCATCAGGAATAAGGAAAACTCCGTCGTTTAACACAAACACAAATATAGACGAGATGAGAGATAAAAATAATGACCCTGGAAAGACATACCACTTGGGCAGGACTCAAAAAGAAGTTGGAGAGAACAGCTGAACACTGAACTGTGATGCCAAGCAGAGTCTATCTAAGACAGAATTATAACTACAATGTCACGAAGAATTTGGGAACCAAAATCCTGGTTCAAAGACACCTTAAACAATGGGAAAAGACACCCCCTTTCCACAGGGGAGGAAGGCCGCAGAAATATGAATACGGCCCCACAGCAGAGCTGCAAACCAAAACGGAGGACACCACTCAGACCTACCATCTGTGAATGGCTGTCCCTATCGAGGAACTTCTCTACCAAGAAAGAAAAAAAAAGACAAAAACCTGGGAGTCGAGCTCCCTAAGCCAAAGGCTTGAAATACAATGCAAAAAAGCAACAAAATGGGACGGAAAACAGAACAAAGGGGACAGCCACCAAAAACAAGGTGGCAGATGGCAAAATTAGGACTGGAAACCTAAGTAGCATGGCCTACCATGTACCAAGAAACAGTATCTTCACCCAGGAGAAGGGCATAGCTCCAGAAAAGAAAAAGACCCAAGGGCCAAACATGGACAAACAGCAGTAAGAAAGGAAACAGAGTGACAAAAGGGGGGAGGTGGTAAGGCAGGGGGTGGAAGTTCCCATGGGGATCAACAATCATACATTGTAAGAAATGCAAAAATATAATCAAAAAAATATATGAATGCATAACTATAAAAAATTTTAAAAGGAATGTGAATGTCAGTCTTTGGAAATTGGCCTCCCACTACTAAGCAGTTTTCTGGGTGCTGACTTTTCTTTGTGTGTCACAGGATTTGCTCAGACTCCAGGCAAGAGAGGAGTTCTAAGAGCTTGTGGCAGAAATTGGCTCTGGGATGTAGTATCCCAAATGTAGCAGGTATTTAAAAGATTTTTTAAAAATTGCATTCTAATTATGCACAGTGAAATATATTGGTCTTAGGTATACAGTAATGATCTGAAAGGCTTGCTCTTCAGGATGAGAAGCTATGTGAGCATGCAGCCCCCAAGAGACCGGGGCTCTCAAATGAGTCACGGGTAACATGCAGACAATGCATAATGCGCGTCTGTTCAATTTCCCGGCCCAGGGCACCTCCCACTCCATTTCTCCTCCAATTCTACCCTCTCAAGGTGGAACTGGTTGAAAAGGTACAGTTTTTGCAAGCAAGATAAGGCTAGAGCGATTGTTTTCATGACCTACCTTCTCATCAGTAAAACATTACAGAGTCAGCACTATCATGACGAAGCTTGTTAGACTAAAGCAGTTGTCCCTTTTTTTTGTTTGGTTTTACAATAGAGAGACACATTCTATAGCTTTTTTTGGATAAAATGGATGAGGCAGGTTTTTAACATTTGGTACCTGGAACACTATTGACTAGCTAAAACCAAATACATTTTTGACTCTTGAAAGACCTCACACTAAGTTACGTGTGTTGAGGACATCCATACTGGGCATGGGCTTGATTTGGTGGTGGCAACACCTGATCATTTCCCCAGCTTTCTGACCCCTGTTGCTCTCCTCACACTTGGTTTCTCGGGTTTTTGGAATCTATCTTTTTAGCCATGTCTTGGGCATGCAGTGTCCTCAGAAGTTGTATCTTTCCTTATACTGAGTTATTCTTAATTAAACCCATAGGACTCAGTGTGACATTCTGGTCCCTTAGACAGTCTATTCCCAGCTAACTTTTGTCACCAGTTTTCCCCCTGTGATGCCTCACTCTTCTCTAAATAGTGGAACACAACAGGCATGGATTGTGGAGACAGAAAAGCTTGTATGCTAACACAGGTGATTTCGTTAATCTCAGCTTTTCTCCAACTTCATGTCTTTATTACATGAATACCTTCATCTGAAACAACACCGTCTTCACATGCAGGCAAATCCTATTTATTTTTTACGGTCAAGTTCAAGCATCATCTTTCCGTCCTTTCTAACTACACAACTAGGTGTGATGTTTTCTTCTGAGTGATCTCATATTTTGTCTTTATATTTTTCATATAATAAATTATTCACAGAATTGTTTCTTTCCTGTTTCTACTTCTAACATAAAACCTATTGCACAAAGGTTGCCAGATAAAATACCGTACACTCAGTTAAGTTTGAATTTCAGATAAATATGAATAAATTTGTTTAGCGTATGATAAAAATAATGCATGAGAAAAACCCAAAGGAATTTTAGTGAAGTATCTGTCATCAGTCTGAAGTTTAAATTTAATTGAGCACCCTACATGGTGTACATGCACATATATGTATGCACTTTAAATCTGGAAACATTCACATGAGACTCTTTAACAGAACATTCACTGGTTCCTTCAAGAGACTACATGTTATGTGATAGTAGCAAGCTTGTCTCATTCATCTTGTGTCTCTG
This sequence comes from Uropsilus gracilis, assembly GCA_004024945.1. Lineage (NCBI taxonomy): Eukaryota > Metazoa > Chordata > Mammalia > Eulipotyphla > Talpidae > Uropsilus > Uropsilus gracilis. The sequence continues at coordinate 16,343 of PVHY01023171.1, read as the reverse complement.
CAAGTGTTTCTTCCTCAACACAGTGACTTGGTCAAACCTTGTCAATTAATAAAGGGATCATCATGCCAGTATGTGTAAAAAGAGGGCACCGTTCTTAAAAGCCTCAGTTTTGGAATTGAAAGGACCTGAATATGTTGTGTCCTCCATCACTAGACTTTCTAACTGTGTATGCCTGAACAACACTTCTTTCTCAAAGAACCCTCATCTGTGAAATGGAAAGAGGAGGACCTGTTCCATAGGCACTGCCTACCTTCCATTCTCTGTGTGCTTACGATGGGGGCTCTGTACAGTGTTTGGTCCAAGATGATTCTCAGTAAGTGTTGGCTGTTTTTACCAGAAACGGTGAAGCACCTTCAGACCTGATAGCTCAAGTTTAACAATAATTGCTTTGCTATAGGCAAAGTAAAAGAACTAATTTTATATGGCTCAGAAATGTGAAAATGCATAATGGATTCCAGTCATCTTTTGAAGGAAGGTCTCAACTCATTTTTCTCTCCAGTTTCTGAAGCAAAAGACTTGTCATTTTCTAAAGCTAACCATCTTTTCTGGTTTTCTAAGATGTCAGTCCTGTAACTCTTATTCAGTGTGCCTTACTCAGCACCATGAGATTTAATAGTGTCCCATTTAGTCCTTTTGATATATATATATACGTAAATATATTAACACATATTATATAAATACACTCTCCTTTTCCCCTCTACCTAGGTGCTCAGAAATTATTTGCACCTTCTTTATTTTTTTAATAATTTATTTATATATAAATTTCACATCATTGCAATCCCAGGGATTTACCCCCCCCCCACCCTCCCTGCTATCCCTCCCTTTGACCCCCTGCCCAAAGTTGTGTACTTCAGTTTGGTGCTTAGCTTGTTTTCACTTTTCCTCATGGCTTTTATTTTTTCCCTATATCCCATATATTAGTGAAACCATTTGGTTTCTATCTTTTTCTTTTTGACTTGTTTCTGCTAATAGGATTTCTTCTAAGTACATCCATGCTATCACAAAATCATCAAATGTGTCATTTTTAATTGATGAGTAATATTCCATTGTGTATATATACCACATTTTTTTTCACCCGTCCTCTGTTTCGGGGCATATAGGTTGCTTCCAAGTCCTTGCAATTATAAATAGTGCAGTAAACATCTGAGCACAGGTGTCCCTTTATACCCACATTGAGGTCTCTTTTGGGTAGATACCCAAGAGAGCAATTGCTGGGTCAAATGGTAGTTCCATTTTCATTAATTTGAGGGTCCTCCACACATGCAGCTTCTTTAGATAGCATTGCATGTATGTGTGTGTGTGTGTATGTTAAGGAGAAATAAATCATTTTGGCATCTCCTAATGGCCCAAGCACAGTTGGACAGGTGGTTATTAGCAAAATTACTCAAATCTAACAGAGTAGACATCTACTCTTTGCAAGAATATCCTCACTGACTTTAATGGTGCCTCTGTATTCTACTAGGCACTGTTGTTGGATACTTGGCTTATTTCAACCCATTGAATAATGACAAAAAATCTACTAGTAAACGTTCTAAGCTCCAACTTTTTGGTAAGAAAGCAGAATATGAGAGATGAGTAACTTGCTTTCAGATTAGTAGGCTGATAGCTGCAATTCAAACTTACTTCCTTCACTTCAATCTTCATGTTCTTTCTTCTGTGTTAATGGTTCTTCTCTCTGGAAGCACATTGGAATCAACCCATGGAGTGTTTCCAATGTACTGACATTTGGACTTCATTCCCAGAGGTTCTTATTTAATTAATTTTGGAGAATCATGGCAATTATGTTGATTTCCCATCACCCCCTTTGTCTGAATGTAAAACAAAAGAATCAAAAACAATCTAATTTGATTCTGCACTATTCCCTTTATGGAACTTGGGTCCCAAAACTTGCTTATGATTTGTATTCATGGATGATTTTTTTCAATTGTTATAGACTGATCATAGTTATGTTTGCATGCACACATGCATGTATATGTGTGTAACTATAGAAGTGTGAATACAGCAAAAGTGCCCACAAAGCTGCAATAGCATATCTCACTCTTCTTCTATGCAAAAAAGAATCCTTTCAAAAGTATTTGGTGATTCCTTCTTCCCCAAGTTTATTCTAAATTGTTTTCATTTGAACTCTTTTATTGCTAGTTACCCAATTTTCAGATAATCTTTTTTCTTCTTTGTTGATCTTCACTCAATAGACTATTTCATTTTTCTTCAGAGCAGAATGGCACTGGGTATAAATTTATTATAAATATTTAAAAATATTATAAATCTGTATAACTTATTTTCTGTCCTCAACTAGTCTTTTTGTTTCCATTTCAGTTTAAGGATTTTAGTGCCCTTTCCATTTTCTTTGACACTTTAAATAAAAATTTTCTCCACAAAGCAGGATGTTATTGCCATTAATGACATACTTGTGAAACTGATATTTGTTTCACTTCTGTTGGTTCTAGTTATTAGGCCTGTCTTCTTTGACCAGGGGGATCTCAGCTTTGATTTTTACTGAATCAAGGATGATAAAGTCTACCATCCTGGTTTCTATGAAAATTCATTTATCAAGAAAAATTGATGTTTACTTGTTTAATATATTCCTCTATCAATCTATAAGCTCTCCTAGGTATGAAGTCTGTTTTGTTGTATCTAATGGTAGGCTTAGAAGGCCCATCATGTATATTGTTGGAATGTTGGTTGTTGAATGGATTTGGTAGTCAGACCTGTGGGTTCTGAGTTTCTACCACATAACTTAAAAGTTGTGTGACCTTGAGCAAGTTGTCTAACTTCTCTGAACCTTCTTTTCTACACTTGTGAGAGAATTTGGAAAGAAATGTTGTGATGTCTACAGTTCATTCTGAAATGCATCAAAAATGTGACATAGGGATGGAGGGACATACCCAGGTATGTGATAAAGCAAGCACAGCAAAAGTGCTCATACAATTGGGGATATTAGAGGTGTTTGCTTTACACACCTCTTGCAATATGTTCTTATGTTTAAAACTTTCATAATCCAATACTGGGAGAAAATTAAAGTCAGGAGACATTAGAGAAAGGAAACACCTAAACCCAAGGAGGATTCTCTCATGCTTTCTTTTAATCATGTGGTAGTTTTTAGTGTCTGTATTTCAGAAAGATCTCCTTGATTTAAAAAAAAAAAAGTCTATGTATATTACTGTTGTGGTTAAAAAAATCAACAGGGTCTGAGGTGAAAATATAGTAACACAAAGAACACAAGGAAAATGGAAGACCAAAGCAGGTTATTCCTAGGTATTAGAAGGAATAAGTAAGCTATTAGAATCCAGGTGTTCAGGACTTCTGGGAGAACATGAGACTCTAATCTCTGGCCTTTAGATTTTATGTCATATTTAATGATTTACCATACAGGTGAAATAGATTATGAATATCTGGGCTTTTGATTAAGAATCATGAGTAAAAGTTCAGGTAGGCCACTTCCTTAAAAAGGTGTTTATGATTCAAACCTGAATTTGTGTAATGGTAGTTTTATTCCTGTTGTGGAAAGACATATTAAGAAGAGATTTAATAATTTTGAGAATACCTGTTAACTCCCTAAAATTTAGAATGGCTTGGAAATTTGGTTACAAGGTAAAGATTGATTTTAGGTTTATATCTGTAAATAATCAAGAACATACCCTGGTTAAGGAAATGGGAGTGCCATCTCTTGGCGATGAGATTGCCAATAATGCACAGGAAGACTTTCAAAAGAAAATGGTAGGAGTACCTACTCTGCCATACATCACAACAAAGGGGCCAGGTTATAACTAGTTCATTTGAGTGGCAGTTTTAAGGGCCATTTATTTGACATTTTCCTCCATTTGCACAACTAGAAACACCTGTAGGAGCCATTAAAAACAGATGTATCCAGTATCAACACAACTGGTTTTTCCAGGAAGCAATATGAATTAAAACACACAAAAAAGGAGAGAATAAACAGGAGTTGGGGAGAGTAATGTGACCTGTAGGAATTTTAGCCAGGAAAAAATTATCTAAATCAAGGTCAGTCATGGATAATCAGTCACAAAGGGAAGAGCACAAATAGCACTGATTTTTAAGCATTTTTTAAATAAATAGAATTAGCTTCCTACACCATTCTTTGATACCACCTACCTGATCCCAGGACTCTTAATAGCAGAGCCCATGGCCTTGTACTTGAGGACAGGTTGTGGCTGGTAAGACATGCCACTTTGGCTTGTGAATTGCTCAACGTAGTTGACCTGTGGGTGGGTGAATTGCAGTGTGGTATGACATTTGAGATGGGGAGTGGTAGCTGCATTTCAGTCTCCCTCTCTCGATTGGGTCCATTTGGAGCACTTACTCTGTAAATATACATGGTGGCCTGGACTGATTAACTGTGCTGTCCAGGTGTGTACTCTTCATCAATGAGGAAACTGAATCTTAGAAGGTTAACATATCTTATTTAAGGTTATAATCCAAATGGTAAGACTTCATGGGAAGCAAATCATTCCCAAAGTTGACTAACCATCATCATACAGAGTACATACTGCATGAAATGAACTCTGCCAGGTAGTAGGGTGTGGTCTACATAGATGTTTAAATGTGCCAAAGTACACTTTGAGCATCAGGAAGTACATGCTCCATGCTCCTGAGAGTTACCTAGGGAGCTCTAAGAGAGCTTTCAGAAGTGAAGAACAATCATGCTTTTCGAGACGGCTGCTAAAGAGATGAGGCTTGCGTTCCATGAAAAATAGTAGGTAGGATGCAAAAACCTAAGAGCAGGTAGGACTGCAAAAGGAGAAAGCAGAGTGAGCAAATATGTAGAGAAAGGCACCAACTGATAAATTTCATTCCATGGCAGCCTGTTACCTACTCTCTTACCTTTCACAAAAAGGCCTTCATGCATGTAAGCTCCTTGTCAGACTTAAGATGTGCTCATTGGTGGAACTTACCCATTCTAAGTCTCCTGCACCCCTGGCAACTTTCTCAGAGTTGTAGTCTATTATAAAAGAAAATCTGTGGTTAGTGTGAATACATTGACACACCCACAAAGCATATGTACATTTTGGTGACTAACTTCTGTACATAAAACAGTTCTAAAACTTTTGGAATTATAGGTATGACAAAAAGAACTTAGACTTGATATTTATTGTTATGTAATAAATTGTTCTACATCTGCAAACTTAGCAGCATTAAACAAGTAATACTCATCTTACGCAGTCTCTCAGGGTCGGGAATTCAGCCACTTAACTGGGTAGGTCTGCCTTGAGTTCTCTCATGAGGTTTGCAATTGAGATATTGCCCAGAGTTGTACCATGTGCAACCTAAACTGCCTTAACTGAGGCTAAAGTATATCTGTTTCTTTTTTTTTCTTTATTTATATATAAATTTCACAACTTTGTAATCTCAAGGGTTTGCCCCCCCCCCCTTTCCCTAATGTTCATAGTTGTGTGCTTCATTTTGGTGCTTAGCTTGTTTTGACTTTCCTCAAGGCTTTTATTTATTTTATTTTTTCACTATATCCCATACATTAGTGAAACCATTTGGTTTCTGCCTTTTTCTTTATGGCTTGTTTCTGCTAATAGGATTTCTTCTAAATACATCCATGTTGTTATGAAGTTGTCAAATTTGTCATTTTTAATTGATGAGTAATACTCCATCGTGTATATATACCACATTTTTTTCATCCAGTCCTCTGTTTTGGGGCATTTAGGTTGTTTCCACGACCTTGCAATTATTGTGCTGCAGTAAACATCCGGATACAGGTGTCCTTTTGTACCCACATTGAGGTCTCTTTTGGGTAGATTCCCAAAAGAGCAATTGCTGGGTCAAATGGTAGTTCCATTTTCATTAGCTTGAGGGTCCTCCACACCCCTTTCCATAGTGGTTGAACTATAGTTTACATTTCCACCAGCAGTGTAGTAGTGTTCCTTTCTCTCCACATCCTCGCCAGCAATTTGTGTTGCCTGTTCTTTGGATGTGGGCCATTCTTACTGGTGTAAGGTGGTATCTCATTGTGGTTTTGATTTGCATTTCCCTTATTACTAGTGATGTTGAGCAATTTTTCATGTGCCTTTTTCTAACTTTATGCATATGACTCTTGATAGAAGACCTCAGTTTCATGGATCTCTTCATAAAAGTGTTTTTCTAACCACTGGCTCTTTCTGGAACATATGATCCCAGAAAGAGCCAATAGGAAGTCAGTGCTTCTTTTTGACCTACTCTTTGATAAACCACCACTTCTGCACTATTTTACTGATCCCTCTGACCCTCCTTGATGGAACATGGGTGGGGATTACATGGATAAACATCATAAGGTGGGGACCATTATGAATCATCTCAAAGACTGGTATTGTTAATACATGACTGATGGGACCACAAAATGCTATGGAGTATACACTAAAGGAAGTTCAGTCATCCACGACGCAAAGGCAAAAGGCTCATACTCTTAGGGAGAAAAATCTTTAGTAGAATTTGTATGTGGAGAGAGAGAAGAGAAGAAAGTATGTTCCTAATAAGTTCCCAACAAATCTCCTAAATTACTCATCCCCTCATGGGCAAATGTCCTGCCTAGGAAGACTGACCTGAAGCAGGAACATTGAAGACTGAAGGTGTGCTGCAAGTCTAAGTTACCTTCTGGCAGGAAACCACACAAAAGAGTCTCGGCAGAATTCAGAGAGCTGGGGCCAAAGAAGAGATTCAGAATTCAAAATATACCAAATAATCCACCATGAAATATACCAAATAATCCACCATGAAATAATCCACACTGACTACCATTATCTCTACTAAAGACCAGGAGCAGCTTCCCCATATGTCTCTCACATGTCCCTTCCAAACATCTCTTCCAATCATTTCTGCATATCTCTCCTCCATATGTATCCTTCAAATTCCCTCAAGTCCACAGTTACAAGATGAAACTGGAAAAGGAAGGGAGGGAGACCACTTGCCTTCTGTGTTCTATGGATCCACTGTTCCTAATTTTCAGTTGCTCCCTTGATCAAGAAGTCTGGTCCATAACGGGACATGTAATCCAATGCAGTTACATGTAAGTGAAGGTAGAGAAAATTGTGCCTCTTCTTCATAAAGATTTGTTTGTAACAACAATTAAATTCATGTTATGGGGAAACTAGAAAATTTAAAAATGTATATCAGAGGTAATATGGTGAGCTATTCTGAAAAATATTCTCTTTTGAAAAACTAAAAATTATGAATAATGCCCAAAAAATCCTTTAAAATACATCACTGTTGACTGAGAAGCAAGAGTAAACAAGTGTGGAAGCTTGAATTCAGAGATAAGCGAGTGTTTAAGATATTTCTCTTGGAGGTGTTCATTTAGCCTCAAATGACACAGAGTTTTTTTGGGTTTAGCATCTTCTTGGCAAGGGTGACACAAATTCTGGAGCAACAAGAGGAGTCAAATCAAAGACCCTCTCAAAAATGACTTTAGATCCCAAGGGTATCTGTTCAATCATAGCTTACTAGGGGTTTCTGCCACTTCTTCTCTCCACTGAACATGGTATAATTGAAACTTGTTTAACACTGGCTCTGGACAATACGAAGAAAAATCTGATCTTTCAAAAATATGGACTTGCCATCAAATTTATATTCTCAGTGTGGTTTGAAAAAACTAGCTGATAATTGTTTACATGTGGCACTCTCAATTTAAAACACATCAAATCTTTCTTAAAGAGACCACATTTACCACAAGTCTCAGAGATTTCCAGATGCAAAATTTTGTTGAGCTGGAGTTTACTTGTTTGAAAAAAAAAAAAAATCTCAGTACTCTCAAGGAAACAAGGAATCATTAGAGAGAACCAGCGAAACAGCAAAAACTAAAGTATAGAAAACACTTTAGCTATCTGGTTATTGATGATGGAATAAATGTAAATATATTAAATATACTTACATTATATTTGACAAAAGGTTATCAAATGAGTTAAAAGTTAAGAGATGATCAAAACACCTGGATTACTTGGTAACCAAATATAATGTCCCAAAAAGGAAATTAGAATTAAAAAATGATGAAAAACTTTTGCATTTTAAAGGGTTATATAAATACCGGCATATCTTTGATTTGACTCATCAAACCTAAAATATTTACTACCTGGTCCTTTATGGAGAAATGACACCTGTCTCTGCTGTGGAGTTGTGAACACAGGGGAGACTTGGTCAGCCCAAGGGGTTAGGATGAAGCTGAAGAAGCAGGGAGTGGACACACAGAGAAAGCTGTGTGGAAGCATGAAGACTTTGAATGAGGGAAGCCTGTTCTCCAGAGACAGGAATACAGGTAATACAGGTTAAGTTTCCTTTCTACCCTGTTGAGTGGGGAAGACCAGTTGGACACCCGTAGGCCTAGCAACAGAAGGTTAGCTGGTTTTCTGTATTCAAAAGTTAAGCCGAATGACCCCAGAGGAATGTTGAAATCTTGTCTTTTTCTACTTTTATATATAAGATGGAAAATAAATTTAATTGCCTTGGAATCTTGAGAGTTTAATGCATGAGTGTGGAGAAATCTGAGCACATAGATATTGGTTCATAAATGAAATGGTTAAGCAATTGTGAGTGGCATTCTGCAAATAGAACAAATAAAGAAGGAGAAGAGGGATTTCTTTGACTAAATCACACATCTCAGCTGCATATCCTCAGGTTGTGTCTTATTGCCAAATATGAATCAAGGCCAAGTGCTTTTTATGGCCACTGACTATACCAAGATGTGCTACAAAACTCTGTTTCTGAACACCAAGTGCTGACATGTTTGTCCTGGGAGGAGTGAGGGAGGGGTGAGGAAACTGACATGAAACTTTGCTATGACCCTAGGGTGCTAGAAGCTGCAGAAAGCTAGAAGGGAAGTGATTTGGGGAAAAGAAAGCAAGAGGCTTAGCATGGCTCCAGGCTTCTTATTTGAAGATGGACACCACACCCAGTCTGTCCCAGGCCTCTTGGGACTCGTTTCTCCCCTGTTCTTCAGAATGAGTCAACAGGAATAGAGAGTGTAGAACAAAGAGCTTGGCTCTGAGCAAACATTTTCTGAGTGTTTTATTTTCTGTCAGGTGCTTCACACATCAATTTCATATTAGTTTTTCCATTTTGCAGTTGAGGAAACCGATACCCAAATGGAAGCATTAGGAATTTCATCCAGCCCTCTCCCATAATACCACACAGCTTTCATGTTCTGCCTAGTAGGATGGCTCCTACAAAGAAGGGTGGTGAGAAGAAGCAGTGAGGTAATTACTAGAGGTCATACCATGGACATTCACAAGCACTGCATGGGGAGGGTTTCAGGGACAGTGACCCTGAGCACTAAAAGAGATCCAAAATATGTGGTGAGGAAATGGGCACCCGGATGTACATGTGGGCACCAGGCTCAGCAAAGATGTCTGGGGCAAATGAATAGAGAATGTGCCATAGTACCCATATGTCCATGTGTAACTGTCCAGAAAATGTAATGTGGATGAAGAATCATCAAACAAGTGGTATTCATTGATTACTTATGTGCCTGTCACAACTTTCAAAAATTCATAGTCACTATGGATGAGAACTAATCACTGACTATAAAATAAAATTATGAAACTGGAAAAAAGCACCAAATCATTACATCCTGAGGCATAAAGTGAATTAGCAATGGATTCTGGTCTCACTTCAACAGATAGCTCTTTCTGCCTAACCCAACTCTTTCATCTCTACCAAGCAGGTGTAGCCAAGAGCTGTGTGGAAGGAGCTATTTGACTCCTCTGGTGAGAATGGGAAGAAAACTAATTGGATCCACTGCTTTGAGTCCTAGCATGCCCTTGTCCATTGTTCAGTTACTCTGCTAACCAGAGTAATTTGTCTCCAAATGTCTCCAGTGACCTATCATGGCCCTTTCTGTCTGCTGTGTTAGTTCTATCTTCTGTGTAATCAGCGGATGACGTGACAACAGATGTAATTCTTCTGTTATCAAAAAGTTGCTAGGGAAGTAGCCATATGTTGGGAAGGGTGGTGTCCCAGAATGTCTGCTGGGGTTTTTTGCCAGGGCAGAACACTACATAGTCAGGTTTAGCAAAAGCCAAGAGACCTGAACCCTAGTGAGGGAGGACTTGATGATCAGCACAGAAGAGGAGGAAAATTCTAATGGGGTATAAAGAGTGAATCAATGTGACAATTTTGAAGGAAGAAGGACAGGTCTGAGGCAATGTGTAGAGACATACTTCAGTTAGGGAACTGATTCCTCTATTGAAAGCTGGACCTACTCTTACCTTTCACTAGAGGGACCAAAACTATGATGAGAATTCAAGGGAAGGGTTGAGAGAAGTGAGAAGAGCATTGTGTCAATTTAACTGGGTCAGGAGGTGCCAGATATTTAGTTAAAATGTTATTCCAGATGTGTCCTTGCGGCTGTTTCAGCTTGACATTAACATCTGAAGTAGAGTTAGTAAAGCAGATTACTTGCCCTAACATGGTGGGCCTTATCCAGTCTGTTAGAGGTGTGAATAGAACAAAAAGGTGGAGTATGAGAGAGCTCTGTTTTTGAGCTGGGATATTGGTTTTCTACCATTTTCAGAGAAGATGTTGAGCTAGAGCTTTCCAGTTATATTTCTTTTGGTTGACTGCAGTTCATAATTGTGTTAACTCAGCTTCCATATCATTCTTCTCCTCTCCTCACCTCCACACTCCTCCTACTCCTCCTATATATATATATATATATATATATATAGAGAGAGAGAGAGAGAGAGAGTACAACAATCAATGCAAAATGTGTAAATAATTTGAATCTGAGACCTGAAACCATAAAACACATAAAAGAAAACAGAAACGAATTCCTTTGACACTGGTCATGACCATGAATTTTTGGGTTTAGCAACAAAAGCTAAGGCAACAAAACCAAAAATAAACAAAGTAAAACATTAAATAAGACAAAATGAGACTATATCAAACTAAAACCTGCTGCACAGAAATAAGATGCAAAGATAATCTACAGAATGAAGGAGAATATTTGCAAATCATATAGTTGATAAGGAGTTAAAATCCAAAATATATAAAGAACTCTTAAAACTTGATGACAAAGATTTAAAAATTTTAATTAAAAGATTGACAGAGGAACTGAGGAGACATTTTTCCAAAGAAGTCATACAAATGGCCAATAACTACATGTAAAAGCACTCAACATTGTTCATCAGAAAAACACTTTCTATCACTTCACACTAATTAGAAAAATTTCTTAGAAAAAGACAAGAATGTGCAGGTATGATCAGGATGTAGAAAAAAGAAACTCTGTGTCCTGAGAGGTGGGACTGTCATTTGGTACAGTCACTGAGTGAAGAGTATGGATGTTCCTCAAATATTAAAAATAGAACTACCACATGATCCAGCAGTTTCACTTCTGGGTATGAAGTTGAAGGAAAAGTCTCTAGTGACCTCACATGACTCTTTCTGTCTGACATGTTAGCTCCATAATCAGCACAGTAATGAATGACATGGTGGGAAAACGAAATTACTCTTTAGAAAACATATCTCTGCCCGCATGTCATTTACAGAAGCCAAGATATAGAAACAACCTAAATGCTCACTGATTTTGCAATGTGTACATATATCAAATCAAGGTTATATACCTAAAGAAATATAAGATTTTGTGATTATATCTCAATAAAACTGAAAAAAACAAACTGAAAAAAAACTGAAAAAAAATCCAGTTATTTTGGTGTCCGATTATTATATTCTATAGTTTACAAATGCCATTGTTGCATGGTCTTCAAATTTTCTAATTTTTACTTATTTTATAATAAATATATTTTATATTAAAGAAACATTTATATTATTTATGAGAAATATTATTTATATTAAAATACAAAAATATCTTATATTTTTATCACATGCATTGTTTCCATATAGTTGTGTATAGACACAGTCCTGGGAAAGACTGGGAGAGAAAGGTCTAAGATCCCACAAGTAGTTTACATACTGGAAATTTAATGACAGGTGGACTGGAAGTAGTGGACCAAGTTCATAGGTTGCAACCTGTGCATTTCAATAAGATCCTAAACTTTGGAGTATATTCGGAGTTCTGTGTGCTGATCCCTGCAAAACATAAAATCAGTCTTCAATGAACAGGTTGGATGTGTTCTTTAGATAAATGTTGATGACTGGGGTTAGTAATGGCACTAATGGCTATTAAAATATAAAGCCCCAGTGCCCCCCAAATTCCTCCAAGATCCCTCCCCCACCCCTGGTTAACTTTAGGAGCCAGGGATTTATTTTTTGACTGTAGGCAGTTACATAAAATAAAGAGGAAAAGGCCAAGAGGAGGAGGCTAAAGAAACTCCCCTGTGAAAAACAGTTTGTCTCATTCTCAGCCCTTAGGCTGAGTTTCATTACCCTTTGTAATATAAACCTTTCTCTTCAGCACTAAGAAGTAAAGTGCATTGGTTGGCAAAGCCTTCCTCCCCAGCAAGGACAGGCAGCTGCATGGGACAATGCACAATGATGCTGAAGAGTCCCGCTTGTTTTGCTGGATCAGGTCTTCATTGTGGAGGACAGCAGGTTCTGACATTCCTTATGTCTCTAGGGCTTGTCTTCACCAAGTGGAGGTGTCAGTCACCAGATCTGGAGAAGTTCCCAGCAGCTCATGGGCTGTAAGTTTTTTTAAAGGAACGTTTTAAAGCATATTTTACTTAGTATTGCAAGTGTATTTCAACTTTATACAATTCCACTCCTTTTGGTTCAAGAAGTGCAACACTTTCCAAATGACAAAATACCCAAATGCAGTTCAGATTTTTAGACGTTTAGCAAACTCTGTGAAGTCTCCTTGCTGTCTTTATTTAGATGCAATACCTATATTTATTTAGATGTAATACTTATATTCCACGCAATTATTGCTCCATTAGCTCCTTATGACCTGCAATATGATCAATTTTACTCAACAGTTTTCTCCTTCCCACTTGCAACACACACATGCACACACATGTGCACTAGCACACTCAGCATTCTTCCCTCATTAAAAAATCTCTACTTTTCTTTGGAAATTCTCTTTGTTTGGGATCACTGATGCTTGTGGAGCAACATCATCACAACTTTAATGCTGTGGGAGAGGATTGGGTACAGGCTGGAGGGACAGGTGATAGAATTCACCCGAGACTGGATGGAAACAGAATGGGTGGAATATTGAAATGCACTGCTAAGAAAAGCAGCTAGTGATACAGGGGATATCTGCTGTGTGGAGTGAAGGTCCTGAGGCTCTATTTATCCTCGAATGAATGGGTCAGGGTGCCTAGTCTTGGGTAGGTGCTGACTGATGATCTGAATCTGTGTAAAGGAGCATCGGCTTAACATATCAGCTTATAGCTTATTTCCATGGCAGTACCTTTCACTCTTTTTGTCCATTCAAGCTTCTAAACTTGCCTGCTGGGCAAAGAATGAGGACTTTAGTTTCTGAGTTTGGTAATGATAGCACGACAGCATAGGGTCTGTCCATAATTCTGATGACTGGGATTCCTAGAACTACTTTCCTTCTCATCTTACCCATCTTTCTGAGCCTTTAACACTATTTTTCATTCTGTGATCAACCCAAGAGCTAACATTCACTTTCTTTTTTTGCTTACATTTTCAGGGCCAATGTCTGTTGTCTGTGCTCAATGAAACCCATCAATATGGCAATGAATACCATTTTGGTTTGCCTTAACCATCTCTTCTCTAGTTTCATGAAAAGCCATAACATCATAATCACTTCCTTCTACAGTCTATTGAAATTCTGTTGGGAGGGAAAATATATTATGTAGCACATTCAAAAGATACTATAGTTTGTGATGACCTGGTTCTCTCTGTTGTCTAAATAACAAAACTGAACTTACTCTGTGATTTTTCAGATGTTTTTACAATTAAGTTGGCCAATAGAATAGGTGAAACAGTTAATGACCTGAGCAATCTTTGGGGGTTTGTCAAGTTAAAAGAAAACATCTGAGTCCTCTGGTCACCACCAGGCCTTACAGGACATACAGGGAATCACTATTTAGTGCAGCCTAATTTCCTCTGTATATACAGTTACTCTTGAATGTCCTAGTTTTTAGCAGTTGGCTCTTAAGTGAAGAAAAATGTGATAAGTAACAACCCAAATGCCCCAAACCGATGAATGATTGAAAAAAATGTAGTATATGTACATGGTGGAATACTATGCACCAACCAAGGAAGACAAACATATTTCATTTGCAGCAACATGGATGGAGCTAGAAGGGCTCATATTAGCAGAAATAAGCCAAAAATAAAAAGAGAAATACAGGATGATCTCACTTATATGAAGGATACAGAGAAAAACAAACAAATGAATAAGAAAGATCAGAAACAACCAATAGAACTGAAAAAGCGAAAGAGAAGGAGGGGGAAGAAAATGGGGTAAGCAGAAGGCAAAAAGGAATAAGATGATTAACAGGTATTAAGGAAATGGGAAAACCCCAGGGTATACAATAATGTAATAAATATATAATATAATATACATACTATATTATATATTATAATAATCATAATTATATGTTATATATTATAGATAGATAGACAAAACAAAAGAAAATAAATTAAACAAAAAATCACCACCACCACCAAAAAAAAAAAAACCCTAGAAATTTGACTGCAGAATCCTGGCTCCCTGAGTGGGGGTGGGGGGGCATCAAATGGACTATAGTAGAGGGTTACTGGCACTTTGGTACTAAGTATGGTGGGGTAACAAACAATTGAAGAAGTGTGAACCTATATCTTTAAAACATATACAGTGTTGTAAACCAACGCTACCTCAATAAAATAATTAAAATTTAAAAATGTGATAAGTGATTAAAAAGGTGATAAGTGAAAGGAGATTTCATAAAAAATGATACCACTCCTTTAAATACACTGGAAATCACTTTAGTCAAGTGGGAAGAGCTTGCAACATTGGGGAAAGATACAAACACTATTGTATGTATCTTCTTCTGTACCTCTGTAGCCAGACTTGGCAATGACAGGTCAGAACACAGATCCCTAATATCTGGAATACAGAGTGCACTGTGCACCCCAAATTCATAAGCTTTGTGCAAGCCACTCCATGAACAGGGGTTCACTGCCTACTGTGGTCCTTGGGGAAGGAGAAGGTTGGCAGCTACTGTACTAAAAGCTGAAACTGATGGAAATTAACCACAGTTTACCTCACTGAGCCTACCCTGTATGTTGTAACCCTTCAATAGACTCCAGAGTTCAAAAATAAATACACAGAAAGGTTTAGTCAGTGCAATCATTGTTTCTGTGAGGAGAGAGGTTCCTGGTGCTTCCTACTTTACCAACTTTTCAGGACCCTCCTAAGTTTTTGGTTTTAACTTGAATGATGTGTACAGGTATTTTTCCTAAGGAAATTTGTCCTTTTTACTAGGTTCTGTGTATTAGAGCTTTGGAAACTGGAAAGTGAGTTAGGTATCTGAGGATCTTTGCAAAACAGAATATTAGAATGGTACTCTGCTAAAAATAACAATGAGAAGAAATTTGCCAAATTCCCCATATCATAAAGTGAGATTTTAGACAATCTAATTTACTGTTTCCTTTTGAATAATTTGATGGGAACCAATACTCTAAATCAAATGTTTAAATGTATCCTTTAAAAATCATTGTGAAAAAATAAAACTTGATTATACTGGAAATTAAGAAAAGGAGAGGGAAAAAGAAAATCTATACTTCCCTACATCAGAGAAAAATATTGTAAATGGTTAAAAGTAGAGATATAATAATGATGTTATTTTGACCTCAATAATAACATTATTTATTCTTGGTTAGTCTCTCCTTTTTTATTGTCATCTTGTTATACTATTTTTCTACATTACTTTTAACCCTCATTATAGCAATCACTTATGCATGCTATAATAAATGATTTGATATAAATATAAAATTTTCCTTAGTTCCCTCTCTTTTTACCTTTTTTAGGTATTCTTTTCCCACCTTCCCCTTCATAATAAATAAAATAGAAAAAAAAATCTTTGTGTGAAAGGATTTTCCATCCAACTGACAGCTCTATTACCTTGGATAAGTACAGTCACCTCAAGATCTAAGTTTCCTACCTGTAAAATGAGCTGAATTAATTAGACAAGTTCTAAGGTCACTTTCAGTTCTGAAATTCAATGATTCTAAGGCAAGCATGGTCTAGTGTGTGACCCATCTCTGTGACTCACCTTTGTTATCTGATTCTGGTTCTCACTTTTCTTATTAATTTACCTCTCTTTTTATTGACCTAAACCAGTTCATGTTTGTTACTGTCTGAGCAAGCTGAGTCTCTGAGCACTATTCGAGACATCATGTCCCATTCTAAGCCCTTTTCTACAAACATGTAAACAATATATCAGGCTGTTCAGGACATAATAATCCTCTCACAAACTTGGAAGTTGACTTGTTTTTTT
>PVHY01023170.1:0-21359 GCA_004024945.1 Uropsilus gracilis | reverse complement strand
AAAAAAAAAAAAAAAAAAAAAAAAAAAAAAAAAAAAAAAAAAAAAAAAAAAAAAAAAAAAAAAAAAAAAAGAAAAGAAAAGAAAATTTGTCAAAACTACTTTGGCTGAGACTATTCATCTAGTTGGTTAAAATCTGGCATTTTTTGCATTTTCATTTTGTTTCAGGAACATACTGTTATTTGGCTTTAGGTTTTAAAACCTATAATTATATGCTTTTGTAATTAATCATCATGATACAGAATTGTCTTCTTTCTGTTATTTTTTTCATGTGCCCTGAATTTACTGACAACATTGTGGTCTCCATGAAAGTAACAACCACATATTTTATGTTTTATTATCATCGATAGTTCTTTGCATAGCAGGAGAGTAATAGATACTCATTGAAATAAAATGTAGCCGGAAGGGAAAAGGCCCTCACCAGCCGCGAAAGCACCGACTGCAATCCAGACCCCAGGTGGGGCGGGGGCACTGCTCAGCAGCCTAGAGACCCCGAGAGAGACCCGAAACAGGGTCCCTACAGCTTTGCATGCAAAAATGGAGCATCCTGTCCCCATTGCCCTAGCAACCAGGTGAGTGGGCATGACCCAGAAACTGCATCGGAAGAGAAAAGGCCCTAACAAGCTGCGAAAGCACGGACTGCAATCCAGACCCCAGGTGGGGGCGGGTGCACAGCTCAGCAGCCTAGAGGCCCGGAGAGAGACCTGAAGCACAGGGACCACTTTACGGCCCCGGCGCAGACAAAGTAACCCAACAGAAGGACTAAAAACAAAAAGAACAACAACAAAAGACACCTATACTCCTCATCCATAAAGAACCACAGAAGAAGCCCCATGGCATCTACTAACCAGAACCCCTCCTAGGGGAACAGAATTGACGTGTTGTCCAATAAGCCTATAAGGCAAAAATTATAAGAAAATAAGACAGTGTACCATAACAACCACATACACTGATCACGCACGCACAGGGGAAAGGAACCGCTCACCCAAATCAGCCAAAGGAAACAGAAAATTACTCACCTCAGCTATATAGACACAAAGACAGAATCAACTACAAGCTACCAGAAGACTCCAATCATCATGCCAGCCAATACTAGAGCCATAGTCACTCAATATGTGGAAGAAGTGTGAAAGCAAAGCACAGGAAAGAGGAAAAAGGCAAACACCCCAGCAAGCCCCACGGAAACCAATACACCATCGAAGGAAAGACAAACTCCAGAAACCAACAAATATAACATTGAAGAAATGTGCCACCTCCCAGTCAAGAAACTGAACCTATGCATGTTACAAGAATACAAAGAGCTAAGGGAAGAATTAGAAAAGCATAAAGACAAAGAAGTGAGCATGGCAGAGAAACTGAATAAGTTAGAAGGAAAAATGCAAAAAATTAAGAAAGAAAACATCAACAAAGATAAAATCATTAAAGAATTGAAGAATAAAATTGAATACCTGAACAAGATTCAGAAAGAAACCCAAGATCTAAAGGAGTAAGAGAAGAGCTCAAAAACTCAGGGAAAAGTTAAGAAAGCAGACTGGATGAAGTTGAAGAACGAATAAATACCCTGGAGGACACCGAAATCGAGAGGAAGATCAAAAACAGAGACACAATGTAAGAAAATAGAAGAAAAACTCAGAGATCTGTCTGATTCCTTAAAGAAAGGAAACATAAGAGTTATGGGTGTCCCAGAAGGAGAAGAGAGGCATATGGGCACTGAAATGCTATTTAAAGAAATAATGGAGGAAAACTTCCCAATCCTGAAGAAAGAAATGAAATTTGACATCCAGGAAGCCAAAAGAACACTAAACTACATCAATGAAAGAAAAACCATAGCAAGACACATCATTTAAAACTCCCAAGAGTCTAGGATAAGGAAAAAATAATGAAATTGGCTAGAGAAAAGAAACAGATAACATACAAAGGAAAACCTATCAGGCTGACCTCAGACTTCTCTAAAGAGACACTTCAAGCAAGGAGAGCATAGAGTTATATCTTCAAAAAACTCCAAGATAAAAAATGCCAGCCAAGATTACTCTACCCTGAAAAGCGTTCTTTCCTCTACGAAGGAAGAATAAAAACCTTCTCAAACAAGCAGAACCTCCAGAAATATGCTACCACTAACCATCACTCCAAGAAATCTTGCAAGAAGCCCTCAGATTAAAACCAACAGAAGAATAAACAGACTAAAACAAGGAAGCTAATCAGAACCTCAAAATGACAACCAAAAAACCGACTTCAGAATCTCAAATATCAGTAATAGAAAAAAAAAACAAAAAACAAAGGGAAACCCTAACCTCCAAATGACCCTCTAAAAGTCAACACCAGAACACTAAATATCAATCATCACCCTAAATGTCAATGGTCTAAATTCAGCAATCAAAAGACACAGAGTGGCAGAGTGGATCAAAAAGCAGGAGTAGCCATACTAATAGCAGATAAAGTAGACTTTAAGCTAAACAAAGGTGACAAGGGATAAAGAAGGATACCATATATTGGTAAAAGGGTCAATATATAACAAAGATGTAACAATTATTAACATATACTCACCAAATGAGGGAGCACCAAAATTCATCAAACAACTACTAGGAGCACTGAAAACTGAAATGGGTGAAAATACATATGTGGTAGGTGATTTCAACACACCATTCTCACCAAAGGACAGATCAACAAGACAAAAACTGAACAAAGACACAAAAGCTCTAAATGAAGATCTAGACCATATGGACCTAATAGATATCTACAGGACACAACACCCCCAAAGAAAGGAACACACATTCTTCTCAAATGCATGCAGAACATTCTCAAAAATCGACCACATATTAGGACATAAGGCAAACATTAACATATATACAAAAATTAAAATAGCACCAACAATTTTCTCCGATCATAAAGACATCAAACTAGAAATCAACAATGAAAAGAAATCAAGAAGAATGCCCAACACACGGAGACTGAATAACATGTTACTAAATGAAGATTAGGTAAGTGAGGAAATTAAGGAAAAAATTAAAACCTTCTTTGAAACAAATGACAAAGAAGACACAACATCCTAAAATGTCTGGGACTCAGCAAAACCATTTTTAAGAGGAAGGTTCATAGCAATACAGGCTCATATCAAAAAGCAAGAAAACAACCAAAGAAATAAACTAATCTCCCAACTCGATGAACTAGAAAAAGAATAAAAATACCCAAAACCCAGCAGAAGACAAGAAATAATAAAAATAAAAGCAGAAATAAGCAAACTAGATAGCAAAAAGACTACTGAGAAAATCAACAAAACCAAAAGTTGGTTCTTTGAAAAAATAAATAAAATTGATAAACCCCTTGCAAACCTCACAAAGAAAAGAAGAACACTCAAATAAGCAGGATTACAAATGAAAGAGGAGAAATTACAACAGGCACATCAGAAATCCAAAGGATAATCAGAGATTACTATGAACACCTATATGCAAACAAATACAACAACCTGGATCAGATAGACAGATTCCTGGAAAGATATAACCACCCAAAACTAAACAAAGAAGAAGTAGAGAATTTAAACAAACCAATCACTAACAGCAGCAAGATTGAAGCAGTCACCAAAATGCTACCTAAAAACAAAAGCCCAGGACTGGATGGTTTCACAAATGAATTCTACCAGACATTCAAAGAGGTAATAATACCAGCACTACTAAAGCTTTTCCAAAAAAATTGAGAAAGAAGGAAAACTGCCAAACATATTCTATGAAGCAAACATCACTCTCATACCAAAACCAAATAAAGACAGCACAAAGAAAGAAAACTATAGACCAATTTTCCTAATGAACACAGATGCAAAAATTTTAAATAAAGTCTTGGCAAACTGAATCCAACGATGTATAAAAAGCATTATTCACCATGACCAAGTGGGATTTATCCCAGGGACACAGGGATGGTTCAACATTCGAAAATCAATTAATATAATCCACCACATCAACAAGGAGAAAACCAAAAATCATATCAATAGATGCAGAGAGAGCATTTGATAAATTCAACACCCATTTATGATAAAATCTCTTGAAAATTTGGGGATAAAAGGAACATATCTCAACATAATAAAAGCAATCTATGACAAACTTACAGCAAACATCATCTTAAACGGAGAAAAACTAAAATCATTCCAATTAAGATGTGAAACCAGGCAAGGATGCCCACCCTCTCCACTACTTTTCAATATTGTACTGAAAGTTTTAGCAAGAGCAGTAAGACAAGAGAAAGACACAAAAGGAGTACAAATAGGGAAAGAAAACTGAAGCTGTCATTATATGCAGATGATATGATTCTTTATGTAGAGAACCCAAAAAAATCCACAGAAAAACTTCTTGAAACAATAAACCAGTTCAGCAAAGTAACCATTTACAAAACACACAGAAGACAGAAGTTTTCCTATACACAAAAAGTCAAACAGAAGAAGAAATTTTGAAAAATCCCATTTACCATTGCACTGAAAAAAAAAATAAGATACCTAGGGGTAAACCTAACAAGACACGTGAAAGATCTATATAAAGAAAACTTCAAAACTCTGCTAAAGGAGATAGAAGAAGACATAAGGAAATGGAAAGGCATTCCCTGCTCATGGATTGGAAGAATTAACATCATCAAAATGGCCATCCTACCAAAAGCAATCTACAAATTCAACACAATCCCTATAAAGATTCCAACAACATTCTCAAAGATATAGAACAAAAATTACAGAAATTCATATGGAACAACAAAAGACCTCGATTATCGAAAAACTTCCTGACCAGAAAAAGAGAGAATGGAGGAATTCTATTCTAGACTTCAAACTATACTACAGAGCCATAGTAATTAAAATAGCTTGGTACTGGTATAAAAATAGACAATCAGGCCAATGGAACAAACTGAATCCTCTGAAATAAAGCCAAACATTTGTAGTCAACTAATCTTTGACAAAGGAGTAAAAAACTTACATTGGAACAAGGACAGTCTCTTCAATAAATGGTGTTGGGAAAACTGGAACAAGACATGCAAAAAAAATGAACCAAGATACCTCCCTCATGCCATGTACAAAAAACCAACTCAAAATGGATAAAAGACTTAGACGTAAGACCCAAACCCATAAAATACACAGAGGAAAAGCAGGCCAAAACCCTTCATGAGTTACAATTCAGATATCCATTTTTGGCCACACCCATAAATGGCAAAATAAATGAAGGAAACCATAAACAGCTGGGACTACATCAAACTAAAAAGCTTCTGTACAGCAAAAGAGACAAAAGAAAAAACAAAAAGAATCCCAACTGAGTGGGAAAAAATTTTCACTCTCCATACAAGCAAGAAGGGTCTGATAACAAAGATACACAAAGAACTCACACAACTTAAGAAAAACAGAACAAAGAACCTAATTAAAAAATGGGGAGAAGATCTAAAAAGATACTTCTCCAAAGAGGAAGTCCAAATGGCCGTCAGGCACATGAAAAAATGTTCAATGTCATTAGCAGTAAGGGAAATGCAAATAAAAACCACAATGATATACCACCTTACACCAATAAGAATGGCCCACATCCAAAGAACAGACAACAACAAGTGCTGGTATGGATGTGGAGAGAAGGGAACGCTTTTACACTGCTGGTGGGAATGTAAACTGGTCCAGTCACTAATGGAAAGCAGTGTGGAGGACCCTCAAACTAATGAAAATGGAACTCCCATTTGACCCAGCAATCACTCTTCTGGGAATCTACCCAAAAGAGACCTCAATGTGGGTACAAAGGGACACCTGTGCTCAGATGTTTACTTCAGCACTATTTATAATTGCAAGGTCCTGGAAACAACCCAAATGCCCCAAGACAGATGAACACATGAAAAATAATGTGGTGTATATACACAACAGAATATTACGCATCAATAAAAAAATGACAAATTTGATGATTTTTTGGTAACATGGATGTACCTAGAAGAAATCATACTGGCAGAAACAAGTCAGAAGGAAAAAGACAGAAACCAAATGGTTTCACTAATATATGGACAACCAAATGAAAGTACACAACGGGGGGGGGGGGACCAGCTGGAGTGGCCAGGGAGGAGAGGTGGTGGGGGACTCCCAGGGATCACAATGATGTGAAATATATATATAAATAAATTATTTAAATATGTGGTAAAATATCATATGTAGGGGGTAAAATTATGTCTACATGTTTCTGTGTGTTTATGTCTATGAAATGTTTGGGCAATACTAAAAGGTTATGCTATTCAGTCACAAAGTGCTAACAACATGGTACAGAATTCACAGAAAGAATTCTACATGGGAACCAGAATAGTCATACAGGCATTAAAGCACTCAAGGAAATAAAAAAAAGTCAATCTTGAGCTGTACCTTGGCATTTGTAGGAGATCTGGCTACGACAAGAGGTTTACACAGGGAATTATATGCAACTGGCTAAAGATCATGGTTCCAAAAGAGCTAAGTGTCATGAAAAAATTGTGAAATCAAGCAATAATGAATACAATGTTGAATACTTGACAGGATGTCAGACTGAAGGGGGCATAGGGAGAACAAGTGAAGGTTGTAGGGGGGTTTGGAGAGTTCAAAGAACCTAGGAAGTTGGGCCTTGCTCCACCAGTGATTGGCAGCCACTGTAAGACTGTAAGGGGGTGGGCAATAGAAACCTTCGCTGTGAGTGACTTCCCTCTTGATTGATGGGATGGTGGTAGAACTGGGAGGCCAGAGAGGACATAACAGATTTTAAGTAATACAGGCTTTGTGTTCTTTCTTAATCTAACATAATATCCTTTTCAATGGGTCCCAGGGCATAAGTAGACTGTGGACCAGGTTTGGAGTCTAGAAATTGTGTGTGTAAATACAGGCAGCACAAACTAGCCCTCTAGTTCTACTACTTTGAAAACCTCTGCCTTCCACTTCTAAATCCCCACAATCTCCAACTCTGTGTGGACAGACTTCTGCAGAGAATGAGTTTATAACAAAGATGAAAACCTTCATTATTTTGGAAGAGACACAGAGAGATTATCTTTTTTCCAACAAACATCTTTCATCTTATACTAATGAGTGAAATGTGGTCAGATGGTTGCATGGAGTAAAGTCACAGTGCTGAAACCATTTTTCCATTCCATAAATCCAGCTCATGAGCAATGTGAGGCTGACTAAATGGCAAACACATTCCCTTGTGGGAGCAGACCAAGCATCACACATCCTGAAGAGAAGCACAAGTTGTAGAGCAAGATATGCCATAGTGGGGGTGGGTGACATTACGAAAATAGAACATAACAGTTATTCCAGCGGGTTTGCCACCCAAGCAAGATGTGATTGCCCTTCTTTCTGCCATGCCTACTTCCAGATTTTCACTTGGCTTTCCACTGCACTGCCAAACTGAACTCCTAAGTGAGACCCAAGATATTCTATCACTCAACTGTTCACCACACACAGCACGACCTGCCTGGAGCTATGGTGCTGTGCATGCGCCTGGCTGTTGCGTGCCAAGATCACACAGCACACCTGTGTGCTCACAGTGGAGAGGGAGGAGAATGTCACTGCTTCCTAAGAGAGGAGAATAAAGGAAAGCTTGTCACTGAGTCAAACTCAGCAAGTCAAGTCCAGGAACGAGGCTTTCAGGGACGTATGGAGACTAAGTATTCTAAGATCACAGAAGTCTTCTCATTCCAATTCATGGTGATATCTGGTAACAGAAGTTTCTCGGCACTGAGACAATTTAGGGAACAATCAGACAGATGATATGGGGGTGCTCACAACTAGGCGCCTGCTGCTGAGATAACACCCAGCTGTGATTTTATTTCCCTCTGTTTGGATAATACAATTCGTTCTTACTGCACTAACTGAAATAGACTGCCAAAGAAATGGCCAGTTTGAAAGAATACACACTGAAAAAAAATTTCACATTCCCAACTCATCTTGAAATCACTGCAGCACAGGGACACATTTCCAAGTAGCCAGAATAAAACAGCAGTCAATCCAGGAGAGGTTTGACTGGCCAGATTGTGGCATCACCTCCCCTATAAACAACAACTATGAAGATGAGAGCAAGAAGGAGATTCCACTGTACTATGTTGGATTTCTTGGAAACATCAAATGTCAAGTATAATACACACCCCGCCAGAGACAACAATCTTTCAAAAACTTCCATTAACTCCTTCCCCTGCCTATTCATGTTCTACTAGTGCAAAATAAAATGGAGTCATAATGCTTTCATTTTAAAATCCTAGTATTAGTCAACATATATATCTCTCAGGAAAAGGCTTTGACTCATAAATGAAGAGTTTTGCTAATTTTCCTTCCAAAAAAATGGATGTGATTGCTCAATATACAGGGTGTTCTTATTGCCATATTTCTGCCAAAAACTGCTTGCTATCATTATGTAGCTAATTGCTGTAACAGAGCTTTTTTCTCTTTTAGCATGTCATTTCTAGGATGCCCAAGTTTTTAGCAGAGTGCATTCTGGGCAGATTTTAAGCAGAGACAGAGATGAAAGATTCAGAGTTTGCAATGGTAATTCACGTCATGAATTACATCCACTTCAAAAGCACATCCAATAGCGTTAGGGTAGAGGATTTCTAAACAAAAGCTTAGCTGCTTATCCTATTTCAAATATGAGCAAAATGGAGGTGCCTTAGTTTGGGACACCCTTCGATCATCCCTTCATGTTTCAAACATAGTTTTTCTAAATAAAACATGCCTTTTAATTGCTCAATATATGGCAACAATGTCATGCTTTTCTTCTATGGACTGTCTACTTCTCTGATATTTTCTATGGAAAAACACAGAAGAGAAAAAATAAAAATAAAAATAAAAAGAGAACAGTAAGCAAAAATATTTAAAACCTATTTTTACTCAAATATTTTCTCACATATCCTTTGCTAACTCTAAATTCCACACAAACAGAAACATCAAGTTGTAAACCTAAATATATTTAAGTTTTATTTGTCAATTATACATCAATAAAACTGGAAACAAATGAACATGTTCAATTTGAAAGACAACTAAAATTCATTTGCCTGGCACAGCTATATATAATCTTCCACAGGGCAAAAATTTCCCACTGTGTTAGATTTTGAAATGTATTTAAAGAGGATAAAGATAATAGCACTTTACTGTCACTTGCTGGTAAAAATTGCCTATAAAATAATTTATGGAGTGGGAAAATGGGATTTTAATAATATGGGATATAAAACTAGTTTCTGGTAAGATCTAGTATTTATACAACATTAGGGAATATTTAGTGTGTACATATGTTTAACACTATATTCTGTGTTATATCAGCATTTTTATTAAAGACCCCAGAGCACTTTAAATAGGCTTATTAAAATTTCAGTTTTCTGCTCTGATAAGGGAAATGTTCACATTTTATATTTCTTTCATCATTCTAGAATAGTTATAATTGAGAATTGCAGAGCAAGTAAATCAGACTGTTGACTGGAAAAATGGAAATAGTTAGTAGGATGACCGCAGACTAGGAACTTTTAGTAATTTCAAATAAATACATATAAGACATATACTATCTCCATCTGCTTTGTTCCTTAACCCTAAAGGGTAAATAAACCATGTTTCCAAGGGTGAAGATCTTCTGGACAGTGCTGTCTCCCTCAAAGTTAACAGTCAGATGTTCCTTCAGCAATGCAATCAGAGAACCCCCACCCTTAATACACAGATATGTCAAGATACAATGCAAAAAACATGAATGCTATGCTATTTTGCTATCACAAATTGATGTTCTTATTACAAATTCTTCATCTATTGATTCTTCCTGAACTAGCAGATTGGTTTCTATATGCCTCCTCTATAAACAATAATGAACTTAAATTTTCCTAGGCATTCGTTTGTCCAAGAGATGATTGTAACTGGTTGTTAGAGAACTAGGTGATTATCAATTTATCTTCTAAATTGAATTTGACACTAGGTGGCAGCCTTGTAAGTCTGGTATTGTCTTTCAAAAATATTTTGCAAATCTTAGGCTTTGAAATATCAGCCTTATGAAGCCAATTCATAGAGTCATTTCTTATCCCACCCAAGTAGAGCTTTAGGGCTTTAAGCTTACTTCTCAATGGTATAAGAAAAATAGTGTAACTTTCTTATAGAAAATGATTCTTCTCAAGTCCACCATTTATTATTTTATGCAGAATCTATTTCAGTATTTTTCTTATTAGCCTCATTAGGCAACTACCAGTAGGCTTTCTGATTCTATGGATTTGCCTGTTCTGGATATGGGATTATACAGTTGATATTTTCTGTCTGGCTTTTTTCACTTAGGCTACTATTTCAGAGAGTCACCAACATATGTACGTTTCAGTACTGCATTCCTTTTTATGCTGAATTCTACACATGGAAAGGCTTTGTGATAATGGATCAGAATACATGCCATGGAAAAAGGGCTGCCGTGCTAGATTCAAAAACCCTACCATGAAGCAGTTTATCTATGAATGGTTTAGCACCAGATTCCCCGTAAACATGCACATACTTCCCCATCTGACTACATCCCAAGGGACTTTCCACATGGTGTCTCAATCCCGGCACAGAGTGGGGGAATGTCACATCACATAGCATGTATAGCAGCCTGCCTGTGAGAACTGAAAAAGACTGGCTATTTGAGAACATCCAAGGCCACTACAGCACTCTCTTATCTTCTGCCTGGGTGGGATTCAAACTTTAGAGGCATTCAGTGATAAACCAGCAGATGGCAGCTTTCCCCACTGGCTTCTCAGTTAAATATATATGGACCCATGCATTGTTTGACAAGGATGCAATTTGAGAAGTGTTTGTTAGGCAATGTCATTGTGATGTGAGCATCATGGAGTATTATTACACCTAAGCTTAGTGAATTGGGACCACCGTCAATATATGTTCTGTCACTGACTAATAACACAGTTAAGCAATGTTTGACTATATATATCTCACAATTTGCATTTCAGCTCACCTACTGATGAATGATTTCACATTAATGTGCTTCAGTGTGCATCTCTTGGAATCTGTCTTATTTGAAGCTAGTTGAGCTTCTGGAATGGGTAGGTTCCTGTCTATCAAATTTGGGGAGTTAGCTATTATTTCAAGTTCTTTCAGGAAAATGCAAATGGAATCCATAAGGAGATGTCACTTCAAAGCTTTTAGGATAGCTAATGTTAAAAATAAAAGTTTGCAAATGTGCTACTGAAATTAAAAAAATAATTAAAAAAACAAGTCAAACAGAACATAATAAGTATCATAATAAGTATAGTGGAGAAAATGAAACATCTGCACACTCTTGTTGGGAATGTAAAGTGGTCAGTTATGGATTATGGAAACCAACATTAAGAATCTTTAAAAAATAAAAATAGATCTACCAGATGATCCTCAATGCCATTTCTGGGTACATGTTTAAAGGAATTGAAGTCAGAATCTTAAAGCTATCTGTACTCCCATTTTCAGTGGAGTACTATTCATAATAGCCAAGCCATTAAAGAAACCAGAATGTCCCCTGACAGATAAGTGGATAAGGAAAATGTATAAGTATATAATGGAATATTATTTGTCCTTAAAAAAGAGACAGGAACTCTGTCATAGTGACTACATGGATGAACCTGAGGGACATTATGCTAAGTGAATAAGTCAGTCACAGAACGATAAATAGTGCATGATTCTACATAATAAAACCATCAAAGTTGTAGAAGAGAACATAATAGTTGTTATCAGGGCCTGGAGGAAGGAGGGTTAGGGGCTATTGCATGATATAGGGAGTTGTTAATAATGCATGTAAAGATTCACTATGCTACATGAGTAAGTACTGGAAATCTTCTGCAAGACATAGTGCCTATAGCTAACAACATAGTATTATACATTTCAGAATTTGTTGTGTTTTTACCAGAAAAAACAAGAACCAAACACACACAAAAAACAAGGGGGCACAAGGATACTATAGCAGGATGACTATATTTATTTAATTTGATCGTGATGATGGCTTAAGGGCTCCTGCATATGTCCAAATACTACAAATTGTACATATGAAATGTGTGCAACCCTTGCATCTCATTTATATTTCAGTAAAGTTGTTTTAAAAAGAGAACTGTTTCTCTGGGATGGCCAAGAGCTGACATAGCTATAATCAAATAAAGTACAGTGGGTATTTAAGTAACTAAGTCATGTATTCATCAATAAACATTAATAAGTTCTTTCTAATAAAGGTGCCACTTAACCACAAATCCATGCTAGGTGGCGATCTTCTCTAATCATGTTGAAATTGCATTCTCTTTCACAGTCCAGACCCAAGAATATGAGTCCCAAGATCACTGGATCCTCATCACAAAGAATTGCTGCTAATCCTGGCTGTTGCCCAGGTCCTTAAGCAATCTTTCTCCATGAACGAAAATGAATAATAAGCATGTTCTCTGTGGCATTCAGCTCCTACATATCTCCACCCACCCATCTTCTGTCCAAAACCAAAAATATAAACCTACATACACTTTAAAATATGTTAGTGGATTTAATCTGGAATTCTATATCAGAATGCTAATCTTTTTTAAATCTCATAAATATTTCCCAAAGTCAATATTGGCCATTTCTCCTAAAACTGGACAGAAAACAACTTTTTGTTTTTGAATTATTTTAGTATAATTATAAATACTGAAAGAATCATATGTAAAATTATTCAAAACATTGTGGGTTTATATTATTGCAGCTGCTCTTAAAACATTTAAAAAGAGTAGGCTCTGTTTCCTATAAATTCAAAAGCTATTTATTTTAAGTCAGGGAGTGTGTATAAAGAAAATTCCTAATTCTCAGTCATTCAAAGATTTGAGCCACCTGTCAAGGACAACATTAAAGCAAGCATTAGGAGTACTTGATTTTCAGAGAATAGAGTGAAGTGTCAGGAAAGAAATTAACGCCATTTCTGTGATGTAAGTGGCATTTAACAACGTTAGAGAATCTACAGGACCACGGATTATGAAAAATATCCTGGGAAGCCCCAGCAAGGACAGAAAACATTCAGTATAAGGGTTATATTGAGTGAGTACAGGCTCAACAATATCAGCATGAATTAGGACCTTCTTGGGTAATCCTAAAATTCACACAATTTTCTGAGTTAATTGATGAAAGTGAGGATTTTGTGACAAGAACACACATCTGGCACGGTACAGACAGATAGAGTGAGAAAAGCCTGTGATCAGAAATGAAACCATGGCAGTTCAAAGTTTTAATTACTTAAATGAGAACGGTTAGTCTATTGCTTATTTCATCATTCACTCTTTTTCCTTCAAAGCCCCTTGTGTATTTTATATAGAAAAGGATTAACGTGATCACAGAAGACAATGATAAATCCATCTTTCTCACCTAAGGTCAAACTCTCAGTTTCTAAAACCCTTATAGGGTAATGCTCTGAAGATTTATCAGGGGTAAGCAGTCCAGAAACTGGTAGTCAAAGTGAAAATAATTTGACTAAATGATATTTTTATTGCTCAAGTGGGAGGGAAATACAAATGGCTCCACTATTTTAATAAGGTTTAAAATTCATTTAAAGAATTTTCATTAATTTTTTTTACTGCCATGAAGCCACTTGAAATCTGTTCCCCAAAGAAGAGACAGAAACAATAGTAGGAATGACAGCAGAATATAAACACACTATTGGGAAAATTATTGTTTGAAATAAGGAGGACATGGATTTTAGACAGTAAATGGAAGCCTTGGATTGATGATTTTGTAAAGATTTTCACTTTGTAGCAACCATATAGATTGGGTAGCTGATATCAAATTTATTTCTCAGCTTTCAAGAGGGTAAATTCCTTGTGAAAATAACCTGTTTTGTCTGTTTTGTGTAAATAGAGCCATTGTTTTATATATATATATATAAATATATATATATATTTTTTTTTTGAGACTAGGTCTCGCTATTTTTACCCATGGAACCACAGGTTCACTTTGCCTGGGTTACCATAGACTCAAGCAATCCCCAGCCTCAGCTTCCCAGGTAGCTGGGATTACAGGCATATGCCACCATGCCCAGCTATTTTTTTTTGGAACTAGGTCTCTCTATGTTGCCCGGAGCAGGATTGGAACCACAATCCCTGGTCCCCGCCGCAGCTCCCTAGGCTGTAATATATTTTAAAGTACCGAAATGAAAGCATTTTTTCCCTCTAATTCAGTCAAGAGGATAAAATACACTGTTTTTTATTTGTTTTCTCTCTGTTTCTCTTTTTTTGTTGTCATATCATTGAACCATAAAAACAGATCCATTAGCACTTAATAATTGTGCTGGCTGCAAAACACTTCACTTTAAAGGTTGTTTCAACATACTTAATTAGAAGCAGGGAGTAGACCAGTGAGACGCTCCAACTTTCACTGGTACTGTACGAGAGCTTAACAGAACATAGGCATTCTTTCTGGTCACCAAAGTCTAGCAGTAGATGCTTCCAGTTTACCCCCAAAATATCACTAGAAACGACCACCCTCTGAGTTCTTCCCAAAAAACTCCTGTATTAACTAAACAAATGAAATAACTGGCGAAGAGTCTTTGACAAGGAAAATGCTGGAAATTACTATAGCGCCACTAAATTAAAGATAACTAAACATATTGTTATATAGGATAGCATGTTTTTTTTGAGAATTCTAGTTTTTCCAACTTCTGTAATATTTTCACTCTCACTTTAGACACTCTCCAGAGGAAAAATTGCCAAGTGAGGCAATGGGTGTGCAAAAAGCAGGAAAGAACTGGCAGATTGTGCCCAGGATGGATCCATGTCTTCCCAACTATCAGCCTATCAAATCACCTCCTCAGATTCTTTTCATAGCCATCAAAAAAAAATATATTTGAGGGTGTCTTTGTTCAGAAGCACAGCAAAACTGGCATTTGGTAATATGTCCACCCAGTGAAACACAGACCAGAAATGCCAGGCCGTATTGGTCTTGTCAGAGTTCTTCCCCCATTATTCTAATTCTTCAACCTATTCTCTCTGCTTCTTGTATCTCACTTGTCCAGCTCGATTCCTTCAAAACTCTCCTGTTCCTTCTCTAAAACTTTTCAATTTTAACCAGGGCCCATAAACTGTCCAACACTTGACCTAGATTCTTTCTCATCTCCTTGCCTGAACAACACAGGGATGAGGGATACTTTTCTATTTTCAGTTCAGAGCATTCACAATTCTGATTCAACCTCTGAGACAGGGGGCTGACTGCAGTACTGCCGTTGTCAAGTGTGGTCTGAGGACCCACCACATCAACACTTCCTGAGAGTCTTTCAGGAAGGCAGACTCTCCATCTTCACTTTAGATCAACTGAGTCAGAATCTGCAATCTGCATTTTAACATGATCCCCAAGGTGAACCTTATGAATCTGCACATTGGAAGCACTAAGTTAGATAACTGAGATATAATTCACAGATAACACTGTGTAAGTTTAAGGCACACATAGTGATGACTGGATATGTGTATATATTGTGCAATGCTAACAAGTTTAGTCAACATTCTTGACCTCACATAATTTCCATTCTGTTGTTATGGTAAGAATGTTAAGATTCTACCCTCAGGCCCATGCAGTCATGCAAGCCAATGACATATAGCATGGCTGCCCCCAGGCCCATGAGCATCTGTGGGGCTTTAGCTGTTAGCCTGCGAGGGTACCCATGTGCCTGCAGTGGCTAACCAAACACAAGCCCTCAGCAGCAGGGGCTGATGACAGGGTTTGGTCACTGGTGTGCAGTGGCACAACTACAGCGGTGACCTGCTGGCATGTTACAATAATCAGGGCAGGATCTAGGCCCAACAACATTCACAGGAGCTTAATTTTTGATGTGCAACCATGTAGCTGCTGGAGTTAGCTGTAGGCATGCATATGGTAGTAGATGCTGATGACAGTGGGGGGGCATCTGTGGTGGAGACTGAGTTGGCACTTGCAGAAGAGCAGCTGCAGAGGCTGGGAAGAGCAAGAGGTGAAGACCTCAATGGTAAAATGTGGAACATATTCTTTTAGCCATTGGTGGCCTCAGCAGCAACGGGGTTCAGAATGACATACTCAGTGATGAAAACTGGGAAGCGTCTGTGGCATCTGCAGTGTCTGTTGAGGTTCTCAGAGGTTGCAGCTACCAGGTTTTCTATGAAATAGATGACTGAGAACCCTAGTCATCCCATCTGTACGGTTGTTGCTGGAAAGCTTTGCCCTTCTTCCTTGTCCTTAGCCATCTGCAGGCCTCTCAAATTTGCCAGTCTCTGAATGGTGTGAAACCACGGCATATTTTTCAGGCAGTGACCTGACAAACTGTGGAAGCTGGATGCTTGCCCATTCTGCTCATACCAGAGAGGAAGGGCTCCCTTGGGTTGGGGAGTTCCTTTTGACACTGATCAGGGCTGGCTCAGAGGATGGGATGATGCAGGCAAAACAAAACTGCTCTTCCTACCCTTTTTAATGGTTATTCTCAATCTTTTTGCTCTGCTACATTGCTGAAATTTCTTTTTCAAGCTAGTTTGGCTCTTTGTGGCTCTTGCAATTCTTCATACCTTTTGGAACCAATTTTGTATTTCAGAAAAAAAAAAACCCTGGAATTTTGTAGAGAGTGTAAATCACCTTGGAAATTATTGCCTTCTTAATAATACTAAGTGTTCTGATACATAAGCAGGGATATTTTTTAAATTTCCTTTTTTCAAGGTATTTTTATATTGGAATGTGTATTAAAAATAAAGAAACTAGTCCATCAAACTGGTGATTCCAGTTTTTGAAACTTCCATGGTGTTGATAAATCTCTGTACCCCATCCAAAACTTTATAGCTCATTCAAAAATATTAAGTATATACGAATGTATATAGCATGCAGTGGTGCACATATTGTGGAGCTAGCACACAATATAAAGTTTTTGAGAGACACAGGTATCATGGAATGTGCTTTCAACCACACAGAGTAATTCAGAGCTAACATTAGACACAAAATAGCACTCGGATCTTGATCAAGTGCTTGAGCTTCTCAAAATCTATAAAATGAAGGTACCTAACACAGTTTTCTCCTCATCATAGCACTAAACCAATTGCAGTTATTTTTAATAACTATATATATATATACATTTTAAAGAAAAGGAATATTATTTAATTATATAAGAATATAGGTATTTTAACAAGAGAAACCTATGCTAATTCCAGTAAGAACTAGCTATTGGATTGTGATTCGACATCAAGAATGCTTACGAAGTATCTCTACTTTCTAATACAGAATGTTCTTTTGTCTTGATTCATTGACTAAAAGCACTATTCTTAGTCACAAGGATAACTTATCAAGATTAAGAGATGATGATTACAATTCTGACTTACTTTCTTAAAGACATAGGAAATGGTTTACTTAAGTGTTCTGAACCATAAACATGGATGCTTTAAAAAATCTTTTAACAAAATGTTGTAGTTTTCAGTGTGTAGGTCTTTTACTACCATGGTTAAACATTTATTCTTATTTTATTTTTCATTATCTTGTAATAAATGAAACCATGTTCTTAATTTCTTCTTGATTACTCATTGCACATGGATATAAATAGTTGTGTGTGTTCACTTTATATCTTGCTATTTTTCTGGATTTGTTTAATAAACAGTTCTTTGGGGATTTTTTGGATATACACACACATATATATACATATATACGAATATATATTCATATATTTATTTGTATATATGTATATATATACACACATATATAATCAGGTCAATAGCAAGCAGAAATAGTTTTACTGTCTCCGTTCCAATATCAATGTGTTTTTCTTTATTATTGTATTGTCTATTTTCTCTGGTCAGAACTAGTAACACCGTGTTAAATAAAAGTGGCAAAAGCAGCCATCATTTTCCCCTGGATTGTTGAGTATTTCTATCATTTCTATCAGAAAAGGGTACTGGATTTCTGCATCGATTAATCCTATTAATATAATAAATTAAATTGATCATGTGTTTTAAACCACTTTTGTATTAATGGGATAAGGTTCACTTAGTCATGTTGTAAAGTCCTTTTAGTAGGCTGTTAGGAATGCTGCTACTTTGTTGAAGATTTTGCAACTATATCCACATGATATATTTATAGTTTTTTCTAATGATAACTTTTATTGGCTTTGATACCAAGACAAAAATAACTTATAGAATAAATCAGAGTTCTGCCTTTTCTATTTTAAAAAAAGTTGTTAAGGAAACAATAATATAATTTAACTGTTTGGTATAATTCACCAGTAGAGCCAGCTGGTCTTTGCTTCTCTTTACTGGGAGGTTTGGATGACTTTAACTTTTCATTTTCTGACTTTAAAAATTTAAATCTTACCTCCTTTTTCTTAGGCACTCTAGCTAAAAGTTTCCCAATTTTATTGACATTTAAAGGAGTAACTTTTATTTTTGTTGACTGTACAACTTTTCTATTTCACTTACCCCAAGTCTAATATTTAGCATTTCCTTCTTTCTGATAGTTTTGCTTCTTTTTCTTTTTTTTCAATCCCTTTATATATAGTATAATTTTCTTTCCTTTTTGATATCAGTCTTTACCACTATCTACTTCCACATGAACAATGCTTTTGCTGTATCCAACAGGTTTGGATATTCTTTGTCATTATTGTTAATGTCTTAACCCACCCACAATTACTTGTCTTCTGGCTTGCTGAAGTTTAGGTTGGACAACATTTGACACAATAATGTTTGTCAAAGTGGCTGGCCATCAAAACCCCAGCACCACATTCATCTGATGGGTACCACTGATGAAGGCTTAACCTCCTTTTTCTTATGTTTATCTTCCTTTGGAGCAGCATAAGACTTCTTTCTTTTCTTAGCACCAATGCACAGTCTCAAACCAAGATGAAGACTGTGTGGCCCATATAAAAAAAATGGGAAATAACAAATGCTG
Organism: Uropsilus gracilis; assembly: GCA_004024945.1. Taxonomy (NCBI): domain Eukaryota; kingdom Metazoa; phylum Chordata; class Mammalia; order Eulipotyphla; family Talpidae; genus Uropsilus; species Uropsilus gracilis. Next base: position 2,548 of record PVHY01023170.1, on the reverse strand, counting down.
GCATAGATGTGGAGAGAAAGGGACACTTACACTGCTGGTGGGAATGTAAACTGGTCCAGCCACTATGAAAAGCTGTATGGAGGACCCTTAAATGGCTGAAAATGGAACTCCCATTTGATCCAGCAATCCCACTTCTAGGAATCTACCCAAAGGTGACAAAAACAAATTCATAAAGACACCTGTACCCGGATGTTTACTGCAGTGTTATTTACAATAGCCAGGCTATGGAAACAACCCAAATGCCCCCAAACAGACAAATAATACAGAAAGATGTGGTGTTTGTATAAAATGAAATATTATTCATCAATCAAAAAATACAAACTTATGTTACTTGCGGCGACATTGATGGAGCTAGGAATCGTGCTGGCAGAAATAAGCCAGAAAGAAAAAGAAAAAATGGATGGTCTCATGTATAAGAGGGATAAAGGGAAGAAAAACAGAGAAAAAAATTTAAAACTAACTTTGAGCAGAATTGAAGCACAGAGTATGAGAGGGGAAGCAGGGAATTGGGGGAGGGGGTGGAAGGGGCACAAAAAATTAAGACAATGGTTCATGGGTGTTAAGGGGGAAGGTGGTGGGAGAACCCTGGGGTAGATAACGATGTGAAAAAAATGTACCCACAAAATATAAAAAAATAAAGGGAAAAATGATGAAGAGCATGTACTCCTTTTGAATGTTTTACTCAGACAAAGGGCATCCATCTTTTTGGTGGGTTGCCAGTGAAGATCAGTTTTTGCTGACCAGGGACAATTCCTATTTTATTCTGAATCAGGGCCTTTTCATCCTCTCTTGAATCTGAGGGTTCAACCTTGAGAGTAACAGTCTTCCCTATAAAGGTTCTCATGAAAATCTCCTTGGTGCAGGTTCCACTGCAGCTGGCTGATCTGAAAAATGGCTTGCTTGATCCATCTTCATCTCAAGTTATTTTGTGATTTCACATGCTTCTGTACTGATATATTGCTTATTTAAAAAGCAACTGTTATTTTAAAAAGAACTTATTTAAAAAATAACTGCTATTTAAAAAAACTGTTATTTAAAAAGCAACTGTTGAGTTTCCACATATTTGTGACCTTTTCTGTTTTTATTCTATTGCTGTTAACCAGTTTCATTCCATTTATGTTAGAAGCTACCTTGAATGACTGCAATATTTTTAGGTATATCAAGATTTGTTTTGTTGCATAACTTAGTATGTCTTAGGTAATGGCCTATGTGCACTTCATAGATGTGGACAAGGCTATTGTTAGATTATACATATTTGTTAGTTCTAATTTCTTGGTAGTGTTGTTAAAATGTTTCCCCCTTATTAATCTAGTACTTCTACACAGTCACTGAAAGTGCAGTACTACAGTTTCCAGTTGTGTTGTAGAAGTCTCTTTTTATCACATGCATATTTATTTATTTTTATTGAGGTAATATTAGGATACCCCCATCAGATATTGCCACTGTAGTGCACCCAACACCAAATCACCCATGGTCCACCATCATAGTATATTGTGCTTCCTGTTCTCTATGTATAACTTTCCATTTTTTTCCTTCAATTTAGCTTCATATATTTTGGGGTTCTATGGTTAAGTATGTTATTGATTTTCATTTTTAATGCAAAAGAATGTATATACATATTTCTTCTGTGTATCTCATAAAAGTTTTTATTGGTAACCTAGGTCTGGGAGAGACCTAAGAAATGGGATAGAATGAAACCACTTGTATGAAGCACTGTCCCAAGACCTCCATGCAGAACTCTTCTCTCTGTTTTCTGCCACTCTGTAGCCAGAGTCCCCAAACACCATTCCTGAATCTATCCACCTTCTTAGGAAAGGAAAACAAATTTCTTTTGTTACATATACTAGGAAAGTGATGCACAGAAGAGGGAAGTATTTGGGGACTAGACGTACTGGTAACCCAGTTTTCTGAGGTTCTTTAGTCTTACAGTGAGCTAGGTTGTTATTTACTGTGCCTTGGCACTTTGCTTTTGGATGATTGCTATGATAACACCTAACATTACTGGCTTCTCCAGGGGGCTTTTATGTGACCTTTAATGTTGCATCTCTAATATGTAATGTAATTTCAGTAACTTAGATGGTCTTGGGTAATATTAGATTACAGTAGTTATCAAAGGCTATGTGTTAGCTTCATTATATACTTCCTGTTCCTTTTAACTTGCATTATAAGTGATTTCAAGTACCAATGCTTTACTATTTAAAAGCATAAGATTTTTTTCCAGGCCACCTTATGGCCTTTTCAAAATTGAATATAGCTAGAAATTTCACAAAACTAGATCAAATTTCCTTAAAAAATACATATCCAAACTACTATTTATGCCTGACTTCAGCAAACCACTATAATTTTAATTCTTGCTGCCAGGTTTCTACTATAAATCTTTGTTTAATAACATAGGCGCTTCTATAACTTAAACCAGAGACTTTTCTTTATATTAAGATAACTTGTGGAAAAGAAAAATCTGATTTAAACAATCAGAATGCAATAATATCAGGAATTACTTAGGTCATAACCTTGAGATCTTTTGGACTGTTCAACATAAGCATTAATG
>PVHY01023169.1:0-21363 GCA_004024945.1 Uropsilus gracilis | reverse complement strand
GTCTCCATGGAAACCCTCCCGGCCTCGGCCTCGCTGAATGGCGGGCATGCGACATTGCCAGGAAGGCCGGTCCATCTCACAGACGGGGCTTGGCATAAAAGCCTAGTCATGGAGCCCTCGCCGCTGGCCTTGTATATGGGGCTCGACCCCAGCATGGAAGTGACCACAGGTGAAGTCCGCTGGACGCCAGCGAGTCTGCCCTGGACGGGTGGAAGCTCATCCCTCGGTCTCCCACGTCGGGCCACACGCCTGCTGGCAGCTTTCTGGTGCCCGTGTCCATCCCAGCATGCTCTCTGGTTCCCCGTCTGCCCGGTTAAAACGCGGCGGCGGCTCCCGATGGCTTCGGAACAAAGGCAGACCTGTGTCCTCCGCTGCCCGGTACCTGTGCCACCGGGCGCCCTGCTTCCTGGGTTCCGTCTCGAGCATGGCCCTGGCTCTCGTCCCTCCCATCACGTCCCTCTCTGCAGCCTCTGCCTGCCTCTGCCCACGCTCCCCCTCCCCCTCGAAGCCTTCCTGTCACTCTGCGCCCGCCCGCCCGCCAGGCCCGCCAGTCTGCACACAGCTAGTCTGGGCTGTGGCCCTGTGCTCTCGGGCGCGGCCTTCTCCCCCCCCGGAGCTGCTGTGGCCTGGTCACCTGTGTCCAGGTGGACCGAGTTCTTCGAATCTGGGCAGCTGTGGCTCTGGCGTCTCATCAGCGTCCAGGTCCCTCTGGCCCCGGGGGGCCGCAGACTGGCTGTGTTCCGAGATGAGGGGCGGCGGGATGTGAGCAGCTGGCCTTTCAGGTGGGCTCCGGTGGGACGGGTGGCCAGCGCGTGGGCAGGGCCGCTCAGCCCCGTCCCCTGCGTCCAGGAGGAGTGTCCAGTGTTTCCGCTGAGCCGGTCTGTTCTGAAGGACGTACAGACGGACCCCGGGGGCCGGAGGCCCATCTAGGGCACCTGAGGGAGGACGGCTGGGCTCCGCGTCCCCTGTTTCCAGGGGGTGGAAGGCCTGTCCCCACAGCCGCCTTCGGGGGCCCGGGATTAGGTACCTGTCACGCTCCTTCTGCGGCCGAGCCCCACCCAGGCTGGGCAGCTCAGGCCCAGTCCCAGAGCGTGCTGGGCATCCTGCAGGAGGCCTCCACGGGAGGTCTGTGCAAGGCCTTCCGCAGGCCTCTGGGCAGGAGCGGCTCTCAGCGGGCGGCGGCTCCGGCCTCTCCCGGGAGGGCTGGCTGGGGGCACGGGCTCAGTCCCGCCCGCCAGAGCGGCCTCCAGTGCAGGTGGCCGGGGACGAGGCCGGAGGGACAGAGGAGAATCTCCGGCCTGGAGCCCAGAGTGGCAGCTGCAGCCCCAGGGTCATCTCACTGCCGGCCGGAGGCCCGGGTCCCGGGGCAGGACTCAGGTGTGGGGCAAGGGCCCGGGGCCCAAGAGCCAGAGCCGCGCATCCAGCCGGAGGTCCGCGGGCCCCTCGCCGCTGGGCTTCGAGGCTGGACTGACAGCTGCGTCCACGCGGCCGCCCCGGCCTGCTCGGGGGTCTCTTTTGAAATGCCATCGCGACATGTGTGAAGCAGGAGTGACCTGGCGCGCGGAGACGCTCGGGGGGGTCGCTCCCCTTCCCCCTGCTCGTCCCCGGGCGCCGGCCTGCTGCTGGCCACCCACAGGGACGGCAGCCTGCGCTAGGACGGGCGCGCACGGCCGCGCGGGCCGTGCCTGGCTTGTCACGTGTCCTTTGGCCTCTTCCGGGCGCCGGTCCCCCTCCTCGCAGGCGGGACCTCAGACCCTTGCGGACGGGGCCGCGGCGCTGCCTCGGCCGGCGCCTCCTCCCGGGGGCAGCGGCCGGTCAGCTCATCCGGGCCGAGTTCCCACAGCGCCGTTGGCCGCCGCGAGCTGGGACGCGCCTCCGGGGGCCGGGTTTCAGGCCTGGCCAGTGGGGGGGGCGCGGTCAGGCCCTCCCATCCGCCGAGGCCAGCGTGTGCTCCCCGGCGCAGAGGCCATCGTGGACCTCTGTGGACACGCATGGGAACGGAGGGCTGGCAGCTGCCAGGTGCCCACCTGGACCCGCACCAGGGCCTCGGGCGAGCCTCAGACATGAAGCCAGGACGCCTGCCTCGAGCTGCCCGCTGAGCCAGGGGGCTTCTGGGGCTTCCCGCCACCTTGGCTGAGGCTTGGGGAGCTGCTGTGTGCGACACGCGTGGGGCCAGGCGGCCCCCCGCCCCCCGCCTCCTCCACCCTCGTGCCCCGTCATGTGGGTCCCTGAGCCTGACACCAGTTGCCTGCGAACCCACGTGCCGTGAGCCCCGCAGCGTGCCCGTTCCTCAGAGTGGACGGTCCATCTGCCGTGAGCTGGGATGGACCTGGGGCGGGGGGGCAGGGGGGCAGGGGGGTGACCCCAAGACGGAGCAAGCGGTGCCGTCACCCGGGCCCCAGCACGGCCCCCCCGGAAGCCCCGCCTCTGACCGGCAGGCGTGCAGCACGGAGGTGGCCACAGATGCCCGGCAAGTGCCCGGACGCAGGCCCTATGGTGGAGTCTGTGAGGTGCTGCGGGGTGTCCTTGGGGGGGCTGAGCTGCGCCCCAAGGCTGTCCGCACGCGCCGCCCAGGTCTGCTGGGGTCCCGTCCTGCGCCCACACAGCGCCCCAAGTCACCAGTGCCCCTTCACACTCAGTTCCCACGGCCCCCTGGGCGGCGGCCCCGGCAGCCTGCTCTCCGGCTGCCCACGCTGTCTGGAGAGGACAGGGCTCCTCCGCTGCGAGGTGAGGAGGTCGTTACCGGGGCGACGAGGGCGGGACCAGGACAGTGACCCTGGCGCTCCCTGGCCCCCTGCAGCAACTCCGTCTGCGCCCGTGGGGTTAGCCTCGCGGGGACGTGCTTCGCCAGCAGCCTGCAAGGCCGTCTGCTCAGAAACAGGAGGCCAGGGGTGAGGGGTGGACGGACCGTCCACGGCCCACGTGGCCAGGAGCGCCAGGCGGCCGTGTCCCCTCCCGCAGACGCTCGCCCCAGCCCGCCGGCCTCCTGCCCCTGGGGAGCCCAGCACACGCCTCCCGGGCATCCACCCCGCTGTCCACAATGGCGGGAGCCGCTCACCTTCCCAGGGAGAAACGGCTAGTGGCCATGCGTGGCCGGTGGCCATCGTGGTGAGGAGGAGGAGACACGTGTCTCCCCCCCCGGCTGGGCTCTAGAGCTGATCTGCCAGAATGAGGGGTCCTGCTCGGCTTGAACCGTCTGCCACGGACCCTGGGTTGTTCCCCCGGCCCTGCCCCGCTCTGCTGCCCGCACAGGGGGTGGCCCGGCCCCGGCGACTGCCTGATGCCCGCGGCGGCCCGCTGACCGTGCAGCCATGTCTGTGTGTCCGTCTGCACCTCTGAGCACACGCGCGGCCGTGCAGTGTGGCCGGCACGTCCAGGGAGCCAACTGGGCACCCGGCGCTGGGCCCATGGGTGACCAGAACGCAGAGTCACAGAGACAGCCGGCCTTGCACCCCCTCTTGCTGCCTGTCCCTCTGCAGCTGGAGCTGGGGCGCAGGCGGGAGGGGGTCCCTTCAACAGAGGCCCTGGTCAGCTGGGGAGCCGGACTGGGGACTAGCATAACATGGGGCCTCCTCTCCTGCCTCCCAGGCAAGCTTTACCGTAAAGTCCCCCGACCCAAGTGACCGCTGGGAGCCAAGGCCTGTCCAGCGGCCGCGACCACACCGCTGGCCCCTCGCCTCCCGCGCTGGCACGGCGCCCTTCGAGGCCGAGAATGGCCGTGGCTGCATGCTGACATGCCAGGCGCTGTGTCCATGCCGGGTCACCCGGGGCAGCTGCGGATGCTGTACAGCTTCCCGGCTGGGAGGCTGCGTGGAGAAAGCAGGTGCGCGTGCCACCGTCCTGCGTCCCGGAGCGGGCGGCCAGCGCCCTGGCCAGCCCTCTCGCCCAGGCTGGCCGACCAGCTGCCCCTCGGGGGAAGCACGGGCCTCTGCTGACGGAGCTGGTCAGCAGGTCCAGGCGGGGCCCCTCCGGGCACCGCCCCTCCCGCCCCGAGGTCTGAAGATCCGGCCTGGAGCTCGCGGGCTTGGGCCCGAGGTCGGGGCCGGCGGCAGTGCCCACTCGCGGGAGCCGCGCCCTCCGGCCTCGCCCCACAGCAGCAGCGGGCACCGCGCAGCTGAAGGCAGCACCCAGCTGTCGGCCCGACGCGTCAGCCCGAGCACCCCGCAGGTCTTGCTGGACAAGGCGAGACGCAAAGCACCGCGGGCAGCTCAGGCTTTCTTGTGAGGGGCAGGGGGCCAGCGCGCGGCCGGCGGGGAGGCCCCAGGCGGCTCCGACTCCCCGAGGGGAAACGGACGGAGACCCCGCCACCCCGGGCGCCCCACGAGGCTGGAGCCCCTCGGGCCAGCGCTGTTCTCCTTTGGTCTTCACCCCCGCCGGGCTCTCCTGGGGGCAGGAAGCCGGGGCCCGGGCAGGGCTCTGTCCGAGAAGCGGCCTTTCGCCCGCTGGGCACACACGAGCGTCCCCGGGCAGACGAGACGCGGTGTCCAGGGAGACACGGGCTTTCGGGATGAGGACGTGGTGGCCGCGGCCCCTGGACCCCTGGGGCATGAGCTCCGGACACAGAGCGAGGCCCCGCCACGGTCAGATGGGGCGGAGGCGGGGCGCCCCCCCGTGCCCATCGCCGTGGTCAGCAGCCGGGCGGCAGGGGTGCCCGTGTGCCCGAGAGCAGCGAGGCCTCGTCCCGTCCACCCAAGACATCAGACGCAGATGAGATGTGGAAGGGCCACGGCCTGGGAGAGGCGGGCGTTGGCCACGCGCTCCCCGGGAGGAGGCCGACCTCGCCGGACGGCGGCTGCACGGGGGACACGGTGTCCAGGGGTCCTGGCTCCCCAGGGGCCAGCTCCTCTGCACAGCTCCACGGGGGCCCTGGGGGCCGCTGGCGAGGACGCCGGGAGACAGTGGACCCTCCAGTCTAGGGCCGGGAGGTGCCACTTTCAGCAGTGACACCTCCTCCTCCGGGAGTGACTTCCGGCACAGCTGCCCACGCCAGACCCTGCCCACCCCCACCCCGGGCGTCCGTGCCCAGACATCAGTGGGCACAGGGGAGGGGGAGGGGCTGGGGATGGAGGTGGCCCTCCCCCACCACCCCACAGGCTGGAGACCAGGCTGGCAGGTCTCAACGGACGCCCCAGGCCTGGACCTCCAGCTCTGGGTGGCGCCTTCCCGGGGCCAGCGCTGGGCCCCTGTCCATTGCAGGTGCCCAGGCGAGGGCGAGCCTCTCCGGGGGTGGGGGGAACCCCAAAGGGAGGGGAGTGGCCTGTCCCCGGGGGCCCACTCCCCGCCCCCCCGCTGCAACTCCGCCCTAGGTTCAGAAAGGCCCATGGCGTCTCCCAGCAGTGGGCAGTGGGGCAGATGGGGTCAGCCGGGCTGGTCCCAGCATGCACTGCACCGGGGCAAGTCCCAGCATGCACTGCGCCCTTCAATCAGCCCTGTCCATGGCGGCTGGGCACTGGGAGGGGAGGCACTGGACGGGACAGGATGGGCACCCCAGGGCACTGGTGCCCTCATGGCCACAGCATCCGGGAAGGGAGGCCTGCTGTGATGCACAGGAGGCCCGTGTGGAGGTCAGCTGGAGAAGGTCCGTCCCGAGTCTCGCGAGACTGGCCTCTGGCGCCGCCGCATCGAAGGGCCGCCGCCATGTTGGCACAAGCGATGGCTGCAGGACTCCGGCCACTCAGTCCCTGCCCCTCGGGCGGACACTCCCGGAACTGGAATTGGTGAGGTGCTCTGCGGCCTGCCCCTGGCCTGGGCTCCCTGCAGCTGCGGCCAGAGCGACGGCAGGCCAGGGCCTGAGCCCGCCTCCCTCTGCAGCCCCGCTGGCCTCTGTGCCTCTTGCCAGCTCCTCGGGTCCAGAGACAAGCAGTGACCCGGCGCAGGACCACGGCGACCAGCAGCGGAGCCGGGCGCCGACGTCCCCAGTCAGCTCGATGTGACACTTGTCATCTGATGGTGACCACAATGCGTCACCCCAGCAAGGAGGAGCATGGAGCGGCCGCGGGGTGGACGCCGCCGTCTCGGGCACGCACAGCCCTCTGCAGAGGGGCCTTCGCGGGACCCCAAGCCTCCACGGGGTCCCTCCAGGGAAGGCTGACATGGGCCGGGGCCTGACTTCTCCAAGAGCAGCGATCCGGGCCCAGAGACCACGGACCCAGGGACCAGGGAAGGAGCCGGTGCAGGGTCCTTCTTGGCCAGAGCGGCCGGAGGCGAGCGGACGCTGGTCAGCACCGACGCGGGAGCCGACACGGGAGGCGGGCTGGCCGCCCGGGCCGTGTTCTCTGAGGCGTCTGGGTCAGTTTAGAACAGGCTTTGGCGATGTCACCTGGGTCCTCGGAGCCGGCGGGCGCCCTCGGGGATGGCTCTGATCGAGGGCAGACGCACAGAGGATTCAGAACCAAGCCTGGCGTTGGAAAGGAGAAAGTGCGAATCGTCCTGCGCACACGGAAGAGTGACCACCTCTGCGTCCCGGCGAGAGCCAGCCGAGAGCGCCGCCACGTTCCGTTGCGCGGGCTGGAGCGGGCTGGGCCTCTGGTGGCGGGGACGCACCGCCCCCCTCGGACCTGAGGGCCCACCCGGGGGGGCGGTGGCCGAGCGGGCTCCCCGCGGCGCCGCCCTGGATTCGGACGCGGGAGGCGGCGTCCACGCATGGCTGAGTTCCGCGCCGAGACGAGGCCGGCTCGGAGACCCTCCCCGGGGCTTAGGGCTTGGTTTTTGCCGAAGGAAAAGCTGGAGCCACTTGAGCCAGCCCCGTTTGCCACAGGGCCCTTTCGGGGGCCTCCGGGCCCGGGCGCCAGGGTCGAGCTGCCAGGTGGAGCTGCCACCGTCCGCCAGGGCAGGCCGGGCAGGCCGGGTCCCTGCTGCCCGGCTCAGGAGCAGAACATGAAGCCACAGCACAGCCGTCGCCCAGGACGTCTTGGCAGGGACGTGTCCGTCACTCCAGGAGGCGTTTCCCTGGGAGGGGACGGCTCTGTTGGCCGAGACGCAGACCTGGCGTTTCTGACGTGAACGACGGTGCGACAGCCGTTGCGAGCGTCTGCTGCATCCTCGGGGCCGTCGGCTGAGCCCCCCCCCCCGTGGCTTGGTTCTCACGGCAGAGACGGGCTCCCTCTGGGGCCGGCTGCCCCCCTGGCGGCCCCCCAGCGCCCCCTCAGTCTCCCCGTTCCAGTCCAGAACAGGTCCGGCTCCACCTCCGCCTCTGGGTGCAGCCTTATCCGCCCCTGGCGTCTCCTTCACCCTGTGTGGCCAAGAGTCTCCGTCTTTGGGGAGCAGCTCGCTGTCTCCTGGGTGACGCTGGGGGTTGGGGGTGAGGCTGCTGCAGACGTGGAGTTCGTGTGAGGGAGGGCAGTCGCCCAGGCGGGAGCAGGCACGGGGAGCAGGACTCACCCCTCAGCCTGTGCGCCCCGAGTGCCTGAGGGCGGATCTCCAAGGACAGTGCGCTTACCAGCTCCGAGTTCCTCAGGGAATGTGGGGGGAGCAGTCACGTGATACGGCACCTTGGGCTGTGCACGATGCGAGCCCGTCCTTTGCCCTTCTCCACTGTCCAGTCTCGCAGGGACCCGAACAGGCCGCGTCTGCCCCTAGTGACATCCAGGCCTCAGACCAGGTCCCCAGCCCCCGCCAAGGTGCCCATGGCCGTGGGTGGGCCAGGCCATGTCATCGTGCGGAGGGACCATCGCTCGGCAGGGACAGGGCCCCAAAGCCGGCCTGCGGCAGGCGGGCCACACAGCGGACTCGTTTCTGAGTGCCATTTAGTGCAGGGACTGCGAAGAGGCTCATCTGCAGGCAGCTGCCCCCTTCGTGCTGCGAGCAGAGCGCAGGAGCCGGCCGAGCGCTGTGGGGGCCCCGGCCCGCTCGCCGGGACAGCCACGTGGCCCCGCGGGCGCCTGCAGGGGGCAGGGCCAGCAAGCCTGGTGGCCGGACACGCGCGTGCAGGCGGGGGCCTGGCGCCCCGGGGACGTGGCTGCGGGCAGAGACGCCCTCCTCGGGGACGGGGCTGGGTGGTGCTGGTGGCGTGGCCGGAAATACAGCGGGAGCGACGTGTCCTAAGTGAAGCTCTCTAACCGCGCCCACCGGACGTCAGTGGGGAACGTGGTCTCCCTCGGGGCCCCGCCCCGTCTCACAGGCAACGTGGGTTCAACACCGAGCCCGGAGCCCGCACTCAGAACAGCGCTGCGGTCACCTTCCGCTGGCCACACACCCGAGAGCCGGCAGGCCTGGCCGCGGGGAGGGCGCCCCTGCACTCCTGTCTCCTCGAGGAAGGAGCTCCATTTCCTGAGCACAGCAGCCTGAGAGGAAGGCCCGCGGGGCTCCGACGCCACCCCCAGGTCCCGACAACGACAACGCTGTTCCACCTCTGCTGCCCAGTGAGAGGGCGCCCGGCTCCGGCCAGCGGCGGCGTCCACTGTTGCCCAGCATTGCTGAGGCCGGAACAGGAAGCTACCAGGAGAGCAGCGAGGATGCCACTGCATGCCCATCAGGGCCTGGCCAGGGCCCAGGTCCTGTCCTGCCCCAGCCCCCACGTCACACTCACCATGTCCTCCAGGCTGGCACTTGTGGACAGTTCTCGGGTGGGTCTCACATCGGAACCCACCGTGGGACCTGGAGCCTCCCTGAGCCTCCCCCCCTCCCCCACCCCAGGCACTCTGACGTGACCTGCTCTCTCTGTGAGCCACACATGCTCACAGAAGGCCACCTGGCCCCGCCAGCAAGCCCACGGGCGCTGCCTGAACGCCAGGAAGGAGCCAGGAGAGTTTTGCATTTGAGAGGAAGAAGCCGTTTTTCATTCTATTTTCTCAGTGAGCCGTCTCTGGAGTGTGCGCGTGTCTGCGTGTATGTGTCTGCATGTGTGTGTCTGTGTCTGCGTGTGTGTCTGTGTGTCTCTGTGTGTACGTGTGTGCAGGTGTGTGTCTGTGTGTGCGTATGTCTGCATGCGTGCATGTCAGCGTGTGCATTTCACGCGAACAGACCCGCTGGTGCGGGAAGCGGCTCCTCTCCCTGCGGATTTTCCCCAGAGGCACCTGGCCCCCAGTGTGACCTCATGACCCGTCTTCTCTCCCCGCTGTGGGCTGAAAGGCAGCGGCCAGCAGGGACCCACACACGGGGCCACCTTCCCTGCATGGGCAGCCGTGCACACACAGGACCCGGCTGGAGCTGAGGACCGGAGGGCACACGCTGCCCCCCACACCCCTGGCCCGGTCTCCTCGGCTCGCCAGATGGACAGGTCATCGGCCACAGCTTGGAGGACATTGCTGGGCCTCGGTGGGGACAGAACACACAGAGAAACAAGGACGAGCGGGTTCTTACCTTCCGGGGAGCAGGCAAGACTACACTGTTGGTGGAATAGTGTACCAAGTCACAGACTTTTGCACACTCTTTCTTACGGGTGGGGCACAGTCTACAGGAAAAGTAAACACACAGGCAGGTGTCAAATCAGCGTGCACACAACAACCCTCTTTGGTCACTTGGCTGCTCTTCCCCGTGGGGAGAAGAGGCCGCGCTAGTGACCGCTGCCCTGCGCTGGGCTCCGTGAACGCCCGTCACCCTCGGAGGCCTCTCGGCCAAGGCTTCGGCTCTGATGGCTTGATTTGGGGGTGGGGAAGGGGAGGGGTTCCCGGAGAGTTTATCTACTGGTCAGAACAACCTTACATCCTTCCCCCCGGGCCCACCCCCTCTATCCTTGGCCCCTCAGTCCATGCCTGCTGACCAGCCCGCGCGATGAGTCCAGAGGATGAAACAGTAACGCGATGCGGAAGGTGTTAGGGATCCAAACAAATGAAGAAGCAAAACAGGACGAACCCGCGATGGACTCGGATCACGCATGTCCCCGGGTGCCCAGGCGCGTGCTGGGGAGGGTCGGGTGCCCTTGGCCAGCCGCGCGACTCCTGCATTCTTCTCCTGGCATGTCTGCCAAACGCCTCTTTGACTGAGTGTCCTGTTCGTCTACACGGTGGACGCCTTCCTTGACAGCGCACGCCTCAAGGGCTGTGGCTTCCTCAGACCGTGTGCCAGGCAGGGATGGACAAACCGCCTCAGGACATGTGCCCGTACACAGGTCCCTCCTTCCAGACCTCCTGGCTCAAGTTGTCCTCCTGGAACGTGCGTCACAAGCTCACGCGCACCGGCTTCCGCTAGTCTGCAGTGCAGCGCCCTTTGCCTGGATCTCAGGGTCAGCTGAGTAGCCGTATAGCTGCCCCCCCCATGCCCAAGGGAGGTGTGTCCCGCCCTGCAGCGCTGGGCACCTCTCATTTCTCTCCAGAGGAGCTGCGGCCGGCTGGGCGCGGCACTGCCTGGGCTGTCAGCTCAGAGAACGAGCAAGTTTAGGACTGGCCGCTTGGAAACGCCCCTGAAATGCATGGCTGCCTTCCCGAGAGAGCACCAGCCAGGCATTACATGGAGCACCTTCCGGCTCTGCTCGCCCTGGGAGAGGGTGGACACTATGCTGACCCATGCAGCCCGGACAGCTATGTGCTGCAGCTGCACTGCCCCTCCTACCAGAAATGGACCGAGGGACCATGGACAGACCAGCCCCAAACTCAACCGAGCCCCCCCGCCTTTGCCTGGCATCTCCCCACGCCCTTGACCTCCCCCTGCCAGGCCAACACAAGCAAGTGCAGGGCCAAACTCGGGGCACCCACCAGGGAGAGGGCCAGGCATGCGTCCCGTCTCCTCGGCAGAGCATGTTGGGAAGGCGGTGGCCACACCTGCAGCCACACGGGTCGTGCTGAGCCACCTCCCTGGCCCTGCCGACGGGCCACCAGGCTCCAAACACCTGCGCTGGCCACAGCGCACGGGCACCTGACAATTCTGAGATGGACTCTGCTCGTCCAGATGCAAGTTTTCCTTTCAGATGACGGCGATTTAGCAGAAGCAGCAAGACCAAAGGAAAACTGACCTTTGGGGCAACAGTCAGCCAGTGCCAGGCAGCTGCGCTATCTGCCCCGGGAGGCTGGCGGCCGTCAGGGGCTGTGGACACAGCATTGCACGGGAGCTGAATGGCAGGCATGTGCTGGCCTGAGGACACACGCGGGGAGGGGCAGAGCTGCAGGACAGACACGCTGAGCTGGGGCACAGGGGACACGTGGTCAGAGCAGCAGCAAGTATGGCCGTTTCCTTCACTGTTCACGGCCACACAGACTCTGCCTTGCCTAGACTGCCCGCATGGCACCCACCTTTGGGAAATCCCTACCTCTGCTAGGCTCAGGGCTGCCCCTTTGGGTGCTGCTTCTACCCAGGCAACCTGCTGCCAGAGAGTAACTCCTGTCTTGGGTACCAGAGTCTGGAGAGGGTTGAGGCACACAGAAGGCAATGTTTTTTCCACTCAGGATAGGGGATGTTTTCCTCAGGAAGTCCCCCTCAAGATAGGGGACATTCCCCCCCTCAGGATAGGGGAAGTTCCCCTCAGGACATCCCTCTCAGGATAGGAGCATCTCCCTCAGCAAATTCCCCTCAGGATAAGGGACGTCCCCCTCAGGAAGTTCCCCTCAGGATAGGGGATGTTCCCCTCAAGACCCCTCAGGATATGGGACATTCCTCTCAGGATGTTCCTCTCAGGATAGAGGACGTCCCCCTCAGGAAGTTGCCCTCAGGATAGGGGATGTTCCCCTCAGGAAGTCCCCCTCAGGATAAGGGACATTCCTCTCAGGATGTTCCTCTCAGGATAGGATGTCCTCCTCAGGAAATTACCCTCAGGATAGGGGATGTTCCCCCCCGGAAGTCCCCCTCAGGATAGGGGACATTCCCCCCGCTCAGGATAGGGGAAGTTCCCCTCAGGACATCCCTCTCAGGATAGGGGACATCTCCCTCAGCAAGTTCCCCTCAGGATAAGGGACATTCCTCTCAGGATGTTCCTCTCAGGATAGGACGTCCCCCTCAGGAAGTTCCCCTCAGGATAGGGGACATTCCCCCCAGGATCTTCACCTCAGGATAGGCGATGTTCCTTCCCCTCCTAGTCTCCTGAGGGGAGCTGCTCCCCAAGGTGCTTCCCCTGGGCGTGCGTCTGGCTGCAGGGGCGGGGGCCTGGTTTTCCAACTAGGAATGCTGCCGAGGTCAGATACCACTTAGAATTAGATCCTTTTGGATCCCCGTGAACAATTTTTGTTCACATTTTCGTCTCATTTCAAATCTTGTGTGTTCCTTCACCTTGAGTTTGCCCCAGATGGACATCACTGCTCAAACCATGGCGCTGGTTCGAACGTGGGCTCGGACTGAGTCATGGAATGAAATCCTTGGCTGCTGGGACATGTGAATTTCTGGAGCAATTCTGCCTCGTCCGGGAGCCATGGCCACAGCCCACTATTTGAATTTAGAGACTTTAAAACAAAGTCAAGTGAAAAATGCATTTTCTCAGTTCTGCAGCCCCACGCAAGTCTGCTGTGGCCATCTGTGGCTGGGCGTCACAGGCACGGAACATCTCTGTCATCACAGAAAGTTCTAGAGATACACAGTGTGTGTAGACATCTCTGGACTCCCCAGGACCTTGGAGAGCTTGGAGAGCTGGGGCATCTGAAACCCCGGTGTTTGCAGCCACGTGATTCGCCTCCACTGAGTCAGCAAATCCAGAGGCAAATCCTCTCTGGTGTGTTGGAGGCATCTACACAGAAGCAGAAGAGCGAAGGCTGTTTCTGAAAGCCCCGTGGACAAGCTGTGAGGCACAGGCTCCATGGGTTTCACTTTGGTTTCTGAACTTTTGCTCTGTGTAGACACCATAACCTCAGTGGCAAAAACCACCCTTGCCTTCCAAGAGAGAGGTACCAGCCAATTGCAAATGGCATCCTCCTCATGAGGGGCATAGGCAGCTGGCCACTGTGGTTCCTGAGTTAGTAAGACGGGGCCTAGACCTGGGCAGCCTTCCTGGAGCTCAGGGCCCTTGTCTTTGCAGCAAATGCTAACTCCTCTCGCGGCACCCTGAGCCAAGAGCCAGCTGCCCCCTTGGCGCACCAAGCTGGACTATCGAATGAGGAGACCAAGAGCAACGTCTGCCCTGGGGTTATGACCTGCCACTCTTGGCCTAAGACACCCAACAGAAAGAGAAAGACACACAGGTTTGAAGTCAGCCCTGGGTTTCATGCAACCACTGCTGCCAGATGGGTGTGAGGCTTGGGCTCCTCGCGGTTCATCTCACCCAAATTTCCTCAGAAAAAAATGAGAAGCCTAAGCCTGGTTCTGCAGAGTTGCTGAGAGGAGCTTTAAGAGAGACTTTCCACACGAAGCTTTCTCCACGAAGCCCGTTTCAAGGGTAGCTGGTGTGAGCGGTAGCTTATTGTTGGTGTTAGCGTGAGACCCTCTACAAGTATTATCATTCTCCAGACAGTCTCAGCCAGGGGTGTGAAAAATGAAAGACAGAATTGGGTTTGTTTGAAAGCTTCTGGGTTGGAGGTATATCTAATTGTGTAGCGTGTGGGTGTGTGCATGTGTGTGCGTGTGTGTGCACAGATATAAATGTACAATTGTGATTGGACTGCCTCAAGGGAAAGGACTCTGTGAACCCCAAATCTGTTAAGAGGCCCTAGAGCCCAGTGTTGGGGTAGATTAGTATGTGGGGGGGGGAATGTCTGTCAGCTCTGGTCTACACAGACAGAGGCGATGGTGGGAGGATTTACTCGGACAACAGTCCGAGTTGCACAGCGTGGCACGCTCTGTGTTTGTTAGTACCACCACGACCCAGCACCTGGACACGCTCTTCCAGGCAGAGGTTTCTGCCTTTCAGGAACGAAAGGAAATGAGCTTTTCGTTGACATTTGCTCTTCCAGGCCCACAGATGCGACACACTTCCCTTGTGACATGGGACGTACTTTCTGCGACGCAAGTGGCTGCACTGTAGGAAAGCTCAGGGACCCCCAAGCGACACAGATGCTAAGCGGCTGGTGGGATCTGAACCCAGGTCCGTCTCTGCCCGAGGCCCCGGTTGCCGTCACACTGATTACCCACTCACGTCCACTTCACACCTCTCAGCCGACCGCTGGCTACGAAGCCACAGGCCTAGCACCCACGTCCACTGTGTAGCTCCCTCCTCTCTGCCACCCTCCTGTAGCAGCCCAGAACCTCTTCCAGGGAAAATCGAGCACCGTCGATGGGCTTCTGCTCCCTCTCACAGTCTTTACCCACCAATCCTTCTGCCACGGGGGCTCCAACTCACTGCCCCCCACTTGCAGAGAGCTCTCTCACAGGATGGGCTTAGATGACGTCTCTCTAGCGGCCTCCTTCTGCTCAGCAATAAAGCCCATGGTGACGACAAAACCAAGTCAAAGCTCTGTCTTGTGGATGAACTCATGGCAACCTCAACTCCTCCGTGACTTTAAAATCAGCAAGTGCCATGAACACTTGACTCAGGGCCATTTCATGTGGGACTGGCCCGAAGGGGGCCGCGGTGCACGCTGAGAGCAGGCATTTTTCATCCAAAGAGCTTTCTTATTACCCCCACAGCGACAGGAACACCTAGCATAGAACTTCTGCCTCAGCGGGTCTGTTGATTTGGTCTCTCATCTCGGCGCACACCCCCTTTAGGGTCATTTGCAAAGGTGACTACCGGGGACCCAGGGGTGGCAGACAGGCCAACCCAATCAGCCCTCTCACCCTTCACCCCAGCCCTAAGATTTTGTCCAGGTGGGAACGAACTCTCCCGGTGTGATCAGCGCTTTCCCCAGGTGGGGATACCGTCAGCACGGCCGCATCTGGGCCGTAGACGTGGGTGAACGTTGGCCAACTTGTTTTATATTGAATGATATGAACAGGAATATACAGAGCATCCTATTGGCTGTTCAGAAAAGAACACTGACTTTCTCTACCTCCGTGTAGGCAGAGCAAGAAGCAAGGGCAGAGAAAGGCCCCACACTTCCACAGCTAAGTCTCCAAATGTCACTTCCCAGTTGGGAGCGCGGAGAGAACGGTGGCAAGAATGAGCAAACGCATAGCAGCGGACGCCCCCACCCTCCCGCGGCAGCCCCTCCACCAGACCAGGACAGCCACGGCCTCTCCCCCAAGGCTGGCCGCGCACACCTCCAGACGCAGGACGGGAAGAAGAAAGGAAAAGAGAGCTACTTACTGTTTGGATCTACATTTTCACAGAGTTCTGTCTTTGCCTCCCCGTTGGGTCTGTCACTGGGTTTGTGTGACAGCCGCGATGACATGGTGGCTGCTGTGACTACGGCCTTGAAACTTCGCTTCCGTTTCTGGACATTGAGTTCAGGGTGGAAAATGATGATGTACACTTTCGGCATGTAAAGCATCCCCAGCGCCACGGACGCACTTAGGTTCATGGAGATTGTGAGCGTGGTGGTTTGTATGTAGAGCTAGGAGACACAACACACAAGACACTATTACAGATAAAATGGCGGCAGCTGGGCACTTCTGGCTTGAGCGCAAACAAAATGGCGCCAGGGGACGGCTAGCCCTGTCGAACTCAGCCGCTCTGGGGGCTTTGCTAGAAAAGGAAGGCAGAAGAGGCACCGTGGGCGCGTTTATGCAAGGATCATTGACGGAATGGCCCTGGGTGACTCATGGGTAGCCAGGCAGGTCTGTGTGGAGAGGCGGCCACGTCAGCTTTAGCCAGAATGGCGGCCAAGCATGAACACGCTCAGGTCCCAGAAACGTGTCTTCCTGAGTGAGCAGTGGCGGTTTCGTATCCCCTACACGTACACAGAAATAGTAACGCTACTTGCTCTTGACACGCAGGGATGCTGGGGCCTCATTTGCATAGTCATTCTGTCAATATATGTCTCTTTTGGTATTTTTTGAAAAAGACTTGCCTTCGCGACACAGCCGAAGGGCTTGCGTGTTGCCCACGGGTAAGCCTGGTGGCTTAACCCTGTTCTACAAACACCAAGGGCAAAGGACCAAGACCTGCTGGGGTCGGCCCCTCCGGCCTGCCTGCGCTGACACATTCATTCTGACAGCACCTCGTGCGTGCGATGGGTGACCCCGCGGCCGGAAGTGGGCAGGGCGGTCATTCACCATGTGCAACGTGCTGAATCGCCTCCTGATTTGGCAGGATGACGATGTCTACCCTATATTTATCCATCAACCGTCTCCCAATAAAGCAAGAAATACGGGAACCAACAGACCAAAGAGTAGAGACGCCAATTTCAGGGACATAAACGGTGAACAGCTGCTGTGGCCCCGTCCTCTACCACGTGTCTGATGGTGAACGTCCACCAAGTGCCTTCCTCTGACCTGAAGGCGACGCCCATCCCTGACGGAGCCCACAGCTCCCTCCCCCCGCCTGTCTACCCAGCTCTGCAGGGCACCAGCCTGTCATACTGAGCACCGCGGACATGCTGTGTTCAGCCCACCACGGATCCTTGTTGCAGGTGGGCCCCATCTCGCCCCTTCCCTCTGGATGCCCTGCTCCACTTCAGCCCTGGAAGGCCCATCCCTGGGGGCTGCCCGATGCCTCAGCACATGGTCCGCTGCCTCCTCACTCTGGAGCACATGCAAAGAACTGGCTCCTGCCCACGCAGGACGGCACTCATCACTGCCGACCATGCCCGGCCAGCTCCACTGCCTGTCTCCTGTCCAGGCCGCCAGTTCTGCTCAGGCAGCAGCTGTGCCCATGCCCCTCTACCACCTGCGCCCTACTATACCACCTGTGCTCCACTATCACCTGGGCCACCTGTACCGATACCCCACTGCCACCAGTGCCCACTGCCATGTGGGAAGGGTGGCGCCTTCATTTTAGCCTCAACCTGAGTGCGGTTCCAGCACCCACTTTCTGCCCCTGGTTGAATGTGTTTCTCCAACAGCCACCACGTACAATCCTGCTTTCATAATGGAAGAGCATCCAGACAAGGAGTCGGGGGTGGGGCCAGCGCCGTGTTCTCACACACCTGAATCCAGAGTTTGGCACCATGTTCTAGAAGAGGAGCGTCCCCATCACCAGGGCCGGCGACCTCTGCGGTCACCGTCACCCTTCAGCTTCCTCGCTGACAAGGTGAAGACAGGGCCCCCGCCTCGGAAGGCGGCTTCGTGGCGCTGTGATGAGCTGCTGCGCAGAAAGTAACCAGGAGGGTCTCTGAGAAACGTCAGCAGAGCTGCGCCTCCATCTGCTGATGTTTCCATGGGGTTGTTGGGACGGAGGCTCGAGATGAGGGTCCCTGGCCACCACTATCAGAACACAGATGTCCCACACGTCACACTGGCTGACTGGGACGCAGTGTCTGAAATGCCGGCCTCGCCACATCTCCTCCAACGGAAAGTACCAGCAAGTTCCAGACGCACATGCTCCTTCCAGACACCCAGTCCTGCGAGTTGCTCCTGTGCTTTGTCAGCTTGCCCAGGGAGCTCTCTGTCACAGCAGGGCCAAGGGCAGAGCAGCCACTGCCACCCGCTGACAGGTGGCAACTTAGGCTTACAGCTTTCTGTCTAACCTTCGTGGTTGAGATGACGAGAACCTCCAGCTGTCGTCAGGCTCATGCGCACCCAATGAGGCTTGCCAGCTCTTCTGTGGGACTTTCAGAATCGGTTTCGCTGAAGACTTCAGAGAGACTCCAGGGCAAGTTCATATTTGTAATGGTGATGGGTCTAAAAAACCTTGAAAGCCAGACTATTTCTGATATTGGCCAAAGGAGAACAAAGATTTTCCGGCCATGGCGATCCATGCAGGACCAGAGCTATCGGGAAAGCCTGTTTTAGATTTTGGGGTTCATTGAGATAGACTCTCCATGAGGAGCGATGCCCTTATAAGAAGTCTGTTCCACAAAAAGAATCTGCCACCGAGTTTAGGCTGATGAGTTCTAATTAGAACAAGGGGTATACAGCCGCCGGGTGTTGTCAGGCCACTGATAGAAGAGATAATTAACTTGGGTCCACATGCTGTAAATTCGTGTTAATTGCCTATTTCCGAGGGACTGGGAAGGTGACCTGCCCCACCGTCAGGGTGTTCATCCACTCAGTGGTTTGCCATTTCTGTTGGGCTGTCACCAACACTGGCCAAACCCTGAGCACAGTGCCGTGGTGTGCTGTGGTGTCCCTGCTTTCAGGGACCCTCACTGCAGGGGTAAGGGGTAAAGAATGGATGTGTGCACAGCGTGTGACCTGTCGATGGCATACCACATGCCTTGCTCAGCTAACTGGGTTCTGCTCTCCGCGTCAGAACGTCTCCGGCTCACCGGCTCTGTGACACCCTATTTGTAGTTAACGCTCAATCCAGCAGGACCTTCTGCGTGCAGCCTCCCCCACTCCCCCAGAAGAGACATTTCCCCTCTGGTCCTTCCACAAGGGAGAGTCCCCAAGAGCACTAAGCCTGGTCTGCAGAGAAAAGCAGTCATTGGCACAACAGTGCTTTGAAGATGCTGGGACATCCTAAGGGAACCCACCAACCGTGGCATCACGAGCATGTAAGACAGAGAGTACATGGCTGTGGGTGTGCATGTGTGTGTGTTTCTGCAAGAAACACTGGATGAGAACAGCAACTGCACCCAGCTGACCCCGGCTGTGTGGGGAAGCAGAGCCTCAAGCATCTACCTGCTGCCCCATCCCCCAATTTCATGGCCTCCAGCCACAAGACTCCTGGCACCTGCTTCTTCATGCAAGTGTGTCTTCTCTCTCATGCCAAGTACCGTCTTATCATGGAACCACACCGCCATATTTGTTGGGGTTCTACCCATAGTTTTAAGGTTGCTGATGGTGTTCTGAGCGTTGTGTCCCTCAATCAACTTTCCCTGCAAGTCCGTGTTTCTTTATTACACTCTTGCCTGGCACAGTGATATTCAAGAACATCTATCACGTGTTCAGCAGAACTGACTGGATCACAAACGTGCTGTCTACCACAGAGTGCACACTTCTTGATTCTAGCTGAAGAACACTCCATAGCTGCAGCAAGTATTAGGTATGATAAATACTCTTCACATTCAACAATGTCTTAAGAAAAGCTCATATTTGTAGTCTTTATCAATTTATTACTTATCAGTTTCCACTGTTGTGTTCTCACTTTTTCATATGGAGATGCCAATAGTATCTCTACTCCAAGGTTGTTTGGGATTGAGTGGGTTGACTTCATTTGCAGCCTTTCCAGCAGGATGCTAGCAGGAATGATTGATCAACTGATTGATTGTTCGGCTCAAA
Source organism: Uropsilus gracilis (assembly GCA_004024945.1). Taxonomy (NCBI): domain Eukaryota; kingdom Metazoa; phylum Chordata; class Mammalia; order Eulipotyphla; family Talpidae; genus Uropsilus; species Uropsilus gracilis. The sequence continues at coordinate 2,310 of PVHY01023169.1, read as the reverse complement.
CATAAACTAATTTGTTTGCTACACTGTTCTTTTCCATCCATCATTATACACTTTGAAATGATGATCTTTCTTATGGAATCCATAGAAAAACAGCCTATTGTAGGGAACAAAATCTCATTAAGTTTGCTTCTGTGCTGTTTGAAAGAATACTCAAACCTCTACTTTATCTGTCATTGACTATTTTATGAGAAATAACCCATTTTGTGTATCCCGGGTGACCAAGGAGATTAGGACAACAAGGAAGTAATGGCGTATTTAGTGGGATGGGAGAAGTGTCCTAATTCTCATGACATCTCCAAGTATGTGCAATAAAAATGAGAAATGTCTGATGTAGTCACTGTGGAGGGGAAGAGTAATTATTATCTAACACATGTTTGCGACAGTATTACGACTCAAATCAAAGTTCCTGGCAGTTAAGATCAGTGTTTTCTATCCTAACCACCTGCACCTTTTGCTTCCTAATTAGAGTAGCCATATTTCTGAGAAATAAATTATGGCTGTGACTGGGAACAGGACAGAAGGTTGCAATTAGGACTTCCTCAGCTATGCGGTGGGTCAATATACAGAAGGCTTTGCTTGATAATAAAATAATAAACGATAATAGAAGATTCAGCCCAATGCTGGGGGGAAAGTACCGGTTTTTCCAGGGAGGAAGACTTGTGCCTTCAAGAAGGATGATGTCATGGGAAGAATAAGAACTCTGCTCTTAGAACTCATTTCAAATCTTGACCTTGGGTTGGTGGTTGGTGACTTGAGACAAGCTACTTCACCTCTGGCAAGGGCTAGTCAAAACTCAGGCTCAAGGAGCTTCTTCCCAGAGTGTCTGATTCAAAATCTTTCCTCATTTTACCACCACGTTGGAGACCTCCTCCTGACTCAGAGGTGATGTAATTAGTGCTTTTGCCCGGGCTGTGGTGGGTCCCCAGAATGTGAGCTATCCCCTCGGTGTAGACAACCCCACTTTCTGGTGCTTCATGTGCTATATACAAGTGACAGCTGGGCAGGAGATAGGTGATGAACAGAAGGTAGAGATGCAGGCAGAGAGATAATAGAAAGGGGTATGGGTGGCAGAGAGATGGAAGAGATGGATAGTAGCAAATAGATGGTGAGAGGTAGGGCTGATGCAGGGGCAGTGATGGGGTAGAAAATTGTATGGGCGCCACACTGCCCTGGTGGGAGGGGTCTGGGAGAAAGAACCGCCAGAGAAAATGGGAAGTGCCGAAGGATGGATAAAAGGATGAGCGAGGAGAGGGGGAGAGAGATGAGACTGGCGGAGTGATAGAACAGGGCCATGTGACCTGACTGAGGGAAGCCCCCTGGAAGAGTGAGCTAGTGATGGTAAGGAGCCATGGTGGGAGAGTGGCCAGCAGAGAAGTAGCAGATATGCAGTCAGATGTCAGAATGGCAGGCCGGGGGTGACCAGGGGCTGCTGAGAGCGGGCTGGTAAAGGAAGCGCATGTTGCTGCAGCACATGATTTGGAATGCTGACTTTGCATCAGCATCTGTTGGAAAAGTCTGAAGAGCCTTGGAGAAGCCACAGCTTATAACACCGGAAAGAGAAGCAGCAAGAAGATTCTGGAGACGGACTGGACTTTGCAGGGTGCCTGCCTCAGGTTTGGAGGGGCAAAGGGCACCATCTTGGACTTGCATTTGGAACTTTCAGACTTAGCGGAACTTGGGGTGAAATAACTGACCACTTGAGGCATGACGAACTTTCCATTTTCCTGGCTACTTTTCCTTGTAAACAGAACCCTGATTTTTAAATGGCATTTGACTGGCAACTGCTACGCGTGGATGATGCGGATCTGGTAAGAAGCTGGTGGCAGAAGCCGCAATTTGCCGTTTTCCTGTGGCCTGCTGGTTGGCGCTTCTGCCCATTTCTGTCCCCATATCAGGGCCACAGATGGTAGATCAATACACAGGCGGTAGAGGACAAGACTGCAGATAGGTGGCAGGTAGGCAGTAAGCAGGTGGAGGTCCCACCACCCCAGACACGCTCTGGGACACAGGCCCCACCACTGGGTCACAGATGACGGCAACAAGACCTAGCCACATCGTGTCCACGCGTCTAGTGTGTCCCAAGTCACACACACCCACGGGCCTGGTGGACGTCAGACACCCTTCAGTGGATGCAAAGCCAGGCTCCAGTTCTTTAAACTCCTCTGGCAAACCCTGTCCATCTGCACACATCCCAGGCTGGGCTTGGGCTGTCCAGCCATTGCCCATCCATGGCGGAAGCTCACAGCCTCACTGCTGTCCTTTCCAGCTGCAGCTCACCACTGCCGCTCCCCGAGACAGGCCCCATGGCTG
>PVHY01023168.1:0-21359 GCA_004024945.1 Uropsilus gracilis | reverse complement strand
TCCCGCCTGGGGCCCGTAGTGAGACCTAGTTCTAAAAAAATAGCTGGGTGTGGTGGCGCTCGTCTGTCATCCCAGCTACCTGAGAAGCTGAGGCTGGGGATTGCTTGAGTACGCGGTACCCCGGGCAACAAGAGCCTGCGGTTCCACGGGCAAAAATAGCAAGACCTAGCCTCAAAAAAAAAAAAGTCCTAGGGAAGGGAGCTGCTCAGCGCCATCCCCGCATCCCACCCCTCTGCCCCCCCACCCCCCAACCAGGTTAGGAAACATCCTAATACTGTTGTAAAATCTGCTGTAAAATTACACAAATTTCTGAAAATAAGGCTGAGAAAATCAGAGCTGCAAGATCGAGTCTCACAAAATTTAAAGATCAAATAGCAAGTAATGTCTATTTTTTAATAAGAGGAACAGAAATCCTAGAGATTTAGATAACTCAGCTAAAAAAATACCACTAACATTAAAATCTCAAGTATTACCTCCAGTTGGGCAGGAAAAAAAAGCACTGTGAAGATCTAGTCTACAATTTTCATACCGGATATAATTTTCTGTATATTAAAATGGGAGGGGAAGGAAATGCAGGTCCTTGGAGGGAGTCACCAAAAAAAAAAAAAAAAAAGGAAGAAGAAACCCTTTCCCAAAACAGACCTAGAAAGAAAAAGGAAAGATTGCAATAATTTGTTTTTTCTTTTAAGCAGACAGGAAATGTACACACATAAATGACTGCCTTACTATGTTATTGAAAAATAAATCAATAAAATCAAAGTATCTACCACAAGCACAATCTGTACTCTTGTCCAAGAACTGTCTGAAATTGTGGGAAATAAGCACATCAACAATGAAGTAGGTAACTTTCTGGGAAGCTCCATCTAAATGCACTAAAACTGAAATGATAAATGGGAATTTTGTTTTAGACTGGATATATTTTTTAAAGTAAAGTGAAAATCCCACTGCTCACATTATACTCAGTGGTGAGAAAACTGAAAGCTTTTCCTAGTCTAAGATCAAGAACAAGACAAAAATGCCCACTTCCCCGTTTTATTTTTAACACAGAAGCAGAAATCCTACCCAGATCAACTGGGCAAGAAAAAAAGGCAATTATTTGAGAAAGGAATAAGCTAACACTGTCTCTATTTGCAGAAATGATGACTGATAAAGAGAGACCAAACCCCTCAACCCCAAAAATGTGGAATAAATTCTGTAAAATTGCAGGATACAAAAATCAGTGTATGCATGGTAGGCCTGACCCTAGTCCCAGCAAGTAGGAGACAAGAGCCAAGCACCACTCCCAACAATGCCTAGACCTAGGGGCTAGGGCACAGGCAAAGGGGAGGAGGGTCCCCCTCTGATTTACTCCCACTTCAATCAGATTAGTACAAGACATCAGAAATTGAGGTAATTCAGCAGCAGACCTTCAGGAAATGAGACACAACTCAAAGCCCTGAACATATAGCCATAGGGTGGATCAGACCCAAGGGTCTATCAAAAAGAGCATCCCCAGGGGCTAGGGGACCAAACCTTTGGTTGAGAGATGTGGACAACGGGAATAAGGCATCCTCCTTTTCCAACTCAGGTAGGGAAACATCAGAGATTTAAGTGGGGACCCACAGCAAGAATGGAAACCATAAAAGGAGACTGAGAGGAGCTGGAATGACCAACTGCTATAGTCTATTCTTACTGAGGAACGTCACCCACAATGACTTGGAGTTGGGTTCCAAAAGCTAGAACTGTTAAGACTCAGAAGCAACATCATGTGACAGTAATCAAAAAGGACAAGATAATTAGTATAAATGAGGAAGTTAGGAACCCAGAGATCACATTAGTCTAGAGAAAAGGGAACTTCCTATACCGTAGGAAGGTCCAAAATCAAGGAATCCAGAGAACTACTACACACACCTGTCCAATAGGTTCCTAAAGTGCTCTGCCACACTACACTGCCTCAGTTTTTTCTGGGGATCTGAGCATCCTGGTCTGCTGTGGTCCAGGAGTGCAGGTCACCATCAATCTGTGGGTTGTAGCAAGAGAGGAGCTGGAGTAATCGGAGAGGAAAGAGATACAGGGGAGTGTGGTGGTATGTGGGTGAATTATTGGTGAAAGGTCTGTACATAAGGGCAAAAAAAAACCTTTTGAATAAACTTAAGGAGACAAAAGCTCTATACTGAAAATTAGATGATAAAGATGAAACACAGAAGACACAAACAAATTATAGCCAATACTCTGGATTAGAAGAATATTTAAAACTGTTAGACCTAACCAGCCGGTGCCCACCATGCTTTGAGTGGCGGCTGCCCCACCCAGTGTGTGGGCACCGCTCAGGTCTGAACCTGACCAGGACATGCGCAAAGACGAGGTGAGGCTACTGACCCCCTCTATTTTGCTCCTGCTCCAGTCAGTCTTCATCAGAAATAGAGAAAACACTGATGGTCCAAGCCAATTCCAGATACAGAAGAGTAAGGGGTAAGAATAAAGGTCCTAGACTCACACACCTCTTAGGCAGGACCCAAAGAGAGACTGGAGAGAACCACTGAACACAGAACCATGAGACCAAGTATAGAGACTACCTAACACAGAATTACACCTACAACGTCACCAGGGGCTGGGAGTAAAAATCCCAGTGCAGAGATGCCTTCAGCAAGGACAAGGCACACCCCTTTTCCACAGAGGGAGGAAGGCCACAGAAATACGATAGCAGCCCCACAGTAGAGCTGCAAACTAAAACTAAAACCAGTAAGACCAACCATCTACTGATGGCTGTCGCCATAGAGGAACTTACCTACCGAAAAGGCTAGGAGTCAGGTTCCCTAAGCCAAAAGCCTGGGACAGAAAACAGAACGGAGGTGATAGCCAGCAAAATGGAGAGGCACTGATACAAAACAAGCTCAGACTGGATGCCAGACACAAACCTAGGACTGGAAATCTAAGCAGCATGGTCTACCATGTCCAAAGAATGCAGATCCTAACCCAGGAAAAGGATATTGCTCCAGAAAAGAAAAAGACCAAAGGATAAACATAGACAAACAAACAGCAATAAGAAAGAAAGTAGAGCAACAGGGGTGAGGGGTCTGCGGCATTCTCAAGGGGATGAACAACCATACATGGTATGAAATGCAAAAAGAAAAAAAAAAAAATTTCATTAGTGACCCTGATCCAAGATTGAATCCTTTGTCTTCTACAGAAATAATAATTCACCAGAGTTTGCTGTATGTACTAGGGAGGCAAGGTTTTACTCACGAGACTCATGAATGAGGGAATCGATGAAAGAAAGGAGAATGTAGCCTAACCCACTAAAGAGAAATATTTAAAGGGTAGGCAGGCCCATGAGGTAGGGTGGAGAGCAGAGTCTGTCTGTTGTGGGCTAGATTATGAAGATGGATTACACGCCAACTGTGCATGTGGACTCTGCCTTATTCCTCCAGGAAATTGAGATAATCATCAGTCAAGATCTCATGCTTTATGTCTAGCATGGCACCTTATGGTCAGTGTGGTGAGCCAAACTGTTTGGACAGGGCTCACCAGTCCATGATTTAGTCCACCTGTTCAAATAGGATTTGGAGCAATTCTTATCCTATTGGCCCACACTTTCTTTTATCTAGGTTGCCTCATTTTCAATAAATGATTTCAGGAAAACTGAATTGCTGACATACTAAAGAATGAAATAGAACCCCTATCTTATACAAAAATCAACTAAAAATGGATTTAAGGCTTGAATATAGTGATCTAAAACTATAAACCAAAGTAACAGTAAGATGCTTGACATTGAACTTGGCAATGTTTTTATTTTTTAATTTGACATCAGAAGCAAAAGAAAAACAACCACTAAAAACAAAAACTACTTCTAAATAAAAAGTATCTGCAGCCAGGCACGGTGGCGTGTGCATATAATCCAAGCACTGGGAGGCAAGAGGACAGGGATCACTTGAATTCGCAGGTTCGATACTACCCCTGGTAACATAGTGAGACTTGTTTCTCGAAAAAGGAGCCAGGCAGAGTGGCAGGTGCCTATAATCCCAGCTAAATGGGAAGCTGAGGCTGGGGATTGCCAGAAGCCGCCAGATTGGGACTACCCTGCGCAATATAGCGAGATCTAGTCTCAATAAAATAAAATAAAAAGGATCTGCACATGAAAAGGAATTCAATTAAACGGAAGAAAATATCTGCAAACATATTCAATAAGGGAGTTAAGATCTAGATTACATAGGAATCTACACAATAGACCTCCCTCAGAAGGAATTACAGGCCAGGCATGGTGGTGGATGCCTGTAAGGGGGAGACTAGGAAGTCACGGCCAGGGCCAGTGATCGCAGTTAGTCCCGCTAGGGGCACGTAGAGAGATCTAGTTCCATAAAAATAGCTAGACATGGTGGCACGCGCCTGTAATCCCAGCTACTTGGGAAGCTGAGGCTGGGGATTGCTTGAGTCCGTGGTACAGTTCCACAGGCAAAAATAGTGAGACCTAGTCTCAAAAAAAAGAATTACTTTAATGGGCAAAGAATAAGAAACTTTTTCAAAGACAGACAACATAGGGTGCTGGTCATATCATTAATCCTCTGAGAAATGAAATTCAAAACCATAAAGAGAATCATCCTCACCTGTTCGGATGGCTATTATTTAAAAATAAAAAAACAAGAGTAACAGGTACTGGCAAGAAAGCAGAGTAAGGAAGCCCTTTGTACATGTCATAGGAGGAATTCAAAAACAGTACAGTCACTATAAAAAAAACAACAACAGAATATTATGAAGGGTATCTGTACCCCTAGGTTCACTGCATTATTCACAATAATCAAGGTAAAGAAAAACCTAAGCATTCATCAATTGAAAATGTGGTGTGTATATGTATGTACATATCTATATACAATGTTCAACCTAGAAAACTGGATGGGGAGAGGATTCTGTCATTTGTGATACTATAAATGAACCTGGGAGATATTATATTAAGTCAAAGTCAGAGAAAGATAAATACTGCATAGTATTACTTACATGTGGAACCTAAAAAAAAACCCAAAAACAATTTAAGATGAGTAAGATCTGAGGATCTAATGTATACATCAAGGTGACTATACACTGCATTGTTTATATACTATATGTAATGCAACTCTCTAAGATTAGAGTTGAAATGCTTCCACATGGAGTCTCCATCTAGTGATAGATGTGTTAACCAGAGACGAATGGGAAGAATCTTTCACATGCACAATATAAAATCATCACAATCTGCACTTTAAAGATCTTATAATTTTGTCAGTTATACCTCAATAAATCTTTGGGATAAAGAAATGCACTGAGCTTGACTAAAAGGGTACAGTTCAAAGAAAAAAAGAGCTACTCATAATTATGGAGCTAGGATTTTGAGAATGAAAAGATGAGAGAAATAGGAACCTCAATATTGTTAGTAATACAGTCAATGAGTTTTCCCACTATTTGGAAAACACTCTGCATACACAGAAAAGCACTTTTGAAAAGAACATACTGTTCAAGTAAAGGGGAAAAAAAGGAGGTGGTGGGCAAACTGTCAGAAAATTATAGTAGTACTGGCAGTCCAAAGTTTAAATGACCAGAGTTCAGACATACAGAAAATGAAGAATTACAAGATAGTAATTACTTAAAACAATTCCCAAAAGAGAAAATATGAAGCCTTGGGAAGGATACAGAGAAACTTAGAAACCTGTGCTAGAGGGAATATAAAAATGGTGCAGCCATGTGGAAAACAGTACCTCAAAAAGTCAAGCATAGAAATACCATACAACCCTCCAGCAATTCCACTCCTCAGTGTATACTGAAGACTTGAAATAGTGAACCCAGACACTGGCAAACCAATGTTCACAGGAGTAAAATCCAAAAGGTAGAAATCAACCACTAAGAGATAAATGGACAAAGCTGTAGTATACAAGCACATGGGGGCATGTGCACACACGTACAGGATATATATGAAAGTATTTTTAAAATTCTCAACATGAGGAACATGTTCTTAATCTTAGCTCTAACAACATAATGTTAATCAATAAAATTTGTACTCTTCCAAGTATGCAAACCATATGATTTACTATAGAGGGGGGAAGGATACATTACAGAATTTTTTAAAAAAGGAAAGAAATTCTGACACAGGCTACATGGATGAACCTTGAACACTATGCTAATCTATCACCCATTACTTAAGACATACATGACTGTATGATGGTGATTACTTCTGGTTCTTATATTCCAATGACTGCATCTACTGAACCATGAATAATTTTTATAGAGAAAATGGTGTATAAAATGACCAGTGTAGCCGGCACAGCGGCGCATGCCTGTAAGCTTCAGCCTATGAAGCGGCTGGGGTTAGGGATTGCAGTTCGAGTCCCGCTCCGGGCAACACAGCGAGACCTAGTCCCAAAAAATAGCTGGGTGTGGTGGCGCACACCTGTAACCCCAGCTACCTGGGAAGCTGAGGTTGGGGACTGCTTGAGTCCGTGATACCCCGGGCAACGTGAGCCTGCGGTTCCGCAGGCAAAAATAGTAAGACCTATTCTCAAAAAAAAAAAAAAAAATAATAATAATAATAATAATAAATTAAATGACCAGTGTAAGCCAGGCATGGTGGCGCGTGCCTGTAAGTTTCAGCCTATGAAGTGGCTGGGGCTAGGGATCACGGTTCGAGTCCCACTCTAGGAACACAGTGAGACCTAGTCCCAAAAAATAGCTGGGTGCGGTGGCGCACACCTGTAATCCCAGCTACCTGGGAAGCTGAGGCTGGAGATTGCTTGAGACTGTAGTACCAAGCCTGAGGTTTCACGGGCAAAAATAGACCTAGTCTCAAAAAAAAAAAAAAAAAAAGACCAGTTATAAAACATTTACAAGTACTTCCTTAGACTAAATAAATGAAGTTACCCACTGCAGCATTTTTTGTAGCTAAAGACTGGAAAGCAAGTCAAATGTCTATCTGTAGGGAGGTGGCTTTTAATAAAACAACCCTTCTATGGTATAGCCACACAAGTGACACCATACAGTTGTTTTTAAAAATGAAACAAAAAGAACAACAGATATGGTAAGACCTCCAGGATAAATTAGATTAAGTAAAGCAAACTTTTTTTAAATGAAGAGCATATGATAATATATGTATCTTCTGTAGAAAAGAGATAAATAATAAATATTGATGTTTGCTTAAAATACATAAACTTTAAGAAGATTAAAAGATATAAAAGTAATGGTTATGATGATGATGTTAACAGAAATTGGAAGTGTGGCCAGTATGATGACACCTCTTTCTATTTTATATTGTTTCATTCTTGAAACGTGAACATACTATCATTTATAATACATATAAAAATGAAGTAAAGAAAACATTATGCTAAGTAAATTAAACAATACAGAAAAGAAAAAATACTGTATGATTCCACTTAATACAAGGTGTCTGAAATAATGTAAATTCAGAGACAAATCAAAATAGTGGCTTCCAGGAGTTGGATGAGAGGAAAATAAAGAGTTTCATCTGGGGTGATATTAAAAGCGCTAAAGGGGCCGGGCACAGTGGCTCATGCCTGTAAGCTTCAGCCTATGAAGCGGCTGGGGCTAGGGATCGCAGTTCAAGTCCCGCCTGGGGCCCGTAGCGAGACCTAGTTCCAAAAAAATAGCTGGGCGTGATGGTGCACACCTGTAATCCCAGCCACCTGGGAAGCTGAGGCTGGGGATCACTTAAGTCTGTGGTACCCTGGGCAACGAGAGCCTGTGGTTCCACAGGCAAAAACAGCGAGTCCTAGTCTCAAAAAAAAAACAACAAACCCCAGTCCCTTCTCTATCCCACTTTCTTTAAGACAGGGCACACACACACCCCATTCACTTCATAAAACTTGGTAACATCAACACTCATGAACATATGGGAATAAAACAAGCTATATCCAAATTTATTAAACATTTAAAATGTACTAACTGCACAAATACTCGCAAACGCTATGGACTAAATGTCTGTACTCCCCCCAGAATTCATATATTGAGGCCCAAACCCACAAATGTGATTAGTATGGTATTTGGAATGAGCCCTTCAGAAAACTAGGTATAGATGAGGTCATGATGGGATTAGCACTTTATCAGGAAAAAGACCAGTGAAGAGGCTCTCTTTCCCAAGCTAACTTCTTTGCTATGACCTATATAGTAAATAGGCCATGACTACACTTAAAAATATTTTAAAAGGACAAGACTGCAAACAAATAATCATAAAATTTTAAATACATTACCCATATTTTGTATGTGAAATCTTGTACCGTTGACTATTTGTCTTTGAAATGTGATTTAAAATATACACCCAGAAGCAACAGTTCAATGAACCCATCATTATGCCTTGCATGATTATGTATGCTATAGACAATCATGACTATCTTTTTTTAAGCAATTTGCTGCTTGGGACTACATTAAAACTCAAAACTATCGCTAAAAGCCGGGTGTGGTGGTGCACGCCCATAATCCCTATTTGAGAGGCTGAGGCTAGGAATCACTTTAGTCAGTGGATTTGAGACTACCCTGGGCAACATAGGTAGACCTAGTCTCCCCCCAAAAAAGAAAAAAAAAGGCAGATGTGGTGGTGCGCACCTGTAATACCAGTTACATGGGAGGCTGAGGCTAGGGATCACTTGAATCCGTGGGTTCAGGATTACCCCGGGCAACATAGCGAGACCTAGTCTCAAAAAAAAATAGCCAGGTGTGGTGGTGTCATGCACCTGTAATGCCAGCTACTTGGGAGGCTGAGGCTAGGGATCATTTGAGTGTGTGGGTTCAGTACTACCCCAGGCAACACAGTGAGACCTAGTCTCAAAAAAAAAATTACTGCTAAAATGTATTTCTAAAATACAAATACCAAAAAAAGCATTTTTCCAGAAGTAATTTCATCAGACTACCGTATCATTTTTAATCAACAAAAAAATCTAGCAATATATCAGAAAAGGAACAACAGCTTAATAAATAAGACAAAATACTACAAACAGCAGTAAATAAAAGGGAAAATGTTGGCAAATTAAAATAAAATAAATCAAAATCAGATACCATTTTCACTTACCACATCTTCAGATTTAAATGTTTAGTGTTCAGCGCTGATACTGGTACGGAAATTACCTCCACAACTTCATAAATTTCTTATATGAAGTTTTCATAATTTTCATAAAAGAGGAGTTGAAAAAAATTTTGGAAGGCAAGATCTATCAAGATAATAATGTGCCCATAAAAGAGGAGTTGAAAAAAATTGTGGAAGGCAAGATCTATCAAGATAATAATGTAGCCGGGCACGGTGGCTCGTGCCTGTAAGTTTCAGCCTATGAAGTGGCAGGGGCTAGAGATCGCAGTTCGAGTCCCACCTGGGGCCCATGGCGAGACCTTGTTCCAAAAAAACAGCTGGGCGTGGTAGCACATGCCTCTAAACCCAGCTACCTGGGAAGCTGAGGCTGGGGAATGCTTCAGTCTGTGGTACCCCAGGCAACGTGAGCCTGCGGTTCCACAGGCAAAAATAGCGAGACCTAGTCTCTAAAAAAAAGATTAAAAAAAAAAAGATAAAAATGTATATAAGTTTTAACACATAAATCCCATTCTTGCAAATCCCATACATTTCTTGTCAATGTAAATATTGTCATGTAAGCATTCACTGAATCGCTTTTATCTGTAAACAACCTAAAGAATCATCAGAAAGGACTAAGTAATAAATACAGTACACTCAGAACAATGGTATGCTATGCAACTCACAGAAACATTGAGGGAAACATTTGTGTTTTGGAATATCAAAATATAGCCAAGTAACAAACAACAAAAAATGCAGAAAAAAAAAACATGGAAAAATGATGGGTTTTCCAGAAATAATTAACATATATAACATAATCACAGAAATTCCTAATGTACAAATAGATTAAGTAGACCTTTTTTTTTCTTGTGAGCATCTTCGTAATAAAAACTTATGAGACAAACTTACCTAAAATAAGTATTAATTTCCATACTCCTTATACATATGGTTTTCACACTGAGGACAAAATTATATAATTCATGTAATCCATTAAAGTCAAACTTCTTAACCAAAATGGAGTTTCATCACTTATAAATGGAAATAACATGTATCTCCCAATACTCTTGGGATAAAATTTTTAATTGAATGGAATTAACAAATCCAAGATGCATGTTTTAAAGAATGCAAGGCTTACACACAATAGGATCATCATCTTTATGCTTCAAATTTATGCCTCGCAAAATTACAATTACTACAAGTTTTCGTTTTCAGCCTTTGAACTCCCTAGAATACAGTCAAAATTAAAAATGTATGGGCACATCACTCATCCACTTCATCTTACTGACCCTTCTAGTTAAATATCTCTCTAAACAGTTTTTCCTAAATCATAAACCACCAACCCCAACCTCCCCATACTTAACACAATCTACCTTCCTCCCCATTCCGACCCCAATCCCCCCAAAATCACGGTACATGAAAAGTCTGGCTTAGGTAAAAAAAAAAAAACATGGAAATCTCAAAAACCACAGAACTGGTAGTAATATGAGTATACTATCAAATGCACAGCTTTAAATTTGAATAGCAATTTTGAAAGGATTATCAGCTCAGAAAATATGTGAGACAACTGAACAATTAATGAGAGGTACATAAAGTACAGCCTATGAGAGGATCTGAAGCCAGAATGTCTGACTTCTGTCACTTAACAGTTGCACAATCAATCTTAGATGAACAAATTTTGTAACTCTCTGTATCCTCACTTTTAAAGAGACCTACTACTATGAGAGCAATTGTAAAGACTAGGCTGGGCATACAAACACATACTGTCTGGAACAAAATTAATGTTCATGTATCTGCAACAAGAAATAACATTAGAATGAAAACTTAAATAATCAAAAATACTCAAGAGATTTTTCTAACCCCTGAAGAAATTCTGCAGACGAAATCACAAGGTGACAAAAAGAACAAACAGTATTCTGCATACTTGGGGGGTTCTAAGTAGTTCTGTTTATAGGAAAAGAAAAGTTTTAGCAAACAAAATTAATGTCTAGCTCAGTCATTAGCATAAATAAGCTCAAGGAGATTTAGGGAAGTTTTGAATTAGAGATCAAAGTAGTCAATGTTTTCACTCTCAAAACTTCTTTTTTGTATCTGGCATAATCTTTATCAAAAGAGGTATTAGATGTTATTTTATTACTAATTTTTATTTTTCATAGCATAGTATATGAAAAGAATCTAAGATTTGCTAAATACCTGCCGTTTAACAAAAACTCTGAAATAACTGTTAAATGTTTTTAGCTCAGTTAGGAAAAGAGACTTGAAATAACTGTTCCATCATGGCCATTCAAACAGATTATCATGTAATTAGAATTTTAACCAGGACTATCTTCTAAGGACAAGCAGGTTTTAAGTACAGAAGCAACATACATACGTGTATATGATATTGAGATATATATATATATATATAGTGCCTAAAAGTCTTTGCTCTTTATAGAACCCTCACTAAAACTTCCAAAGTCAAACTGCTAAGTGCTTAGCAAAAAAAGTCATCTTTATTTATTAAATATGGCATGCTTATTTATGTCTTCCTCATGCAGGGACTATGTTAATCCTCTCTGTATTGTTCCAATTTTAGTTAATATGCTGTCAAAGCAAGCACCAAAACCACTCTTATTTGCACCACCATTTTAAAAAGCACCACCATTTTAAAAATCAATGGGGTCTTTATTACTATTATTTTACATTATGTGGCACCAAAGAGACTGAAGACTAAAAAAGCTAATTCTTGTCAGAAAATTGGCAAGCCTAATTTTAAGATTATCAATTTTGTGCAGTGTACATGACATCAGCTTTACAGAATATGAAAAAAATAAGACCAACTATAACTTCATTCATATTTGTACATTAATACAGATACTAGAATATTTAAAACAAAAGAATGTCCATTTAACTAGCTTTTAATGATAATCTACTTTGCTTCCTCTGCATTCCAAAGAGATGATAGTACACAAGATGACTTTAGGTAGCACATGAGTAATTCACAATTATATATTTTAGTATTTTAAACTGACATAGAAAGCTGTAACTTGCCGGGCACGGTGGCTCGTGCCTATAAGCTTCACAGGCCTATGAAGCAGCTGGAGCTAGGGATTGCAGTTTGAGTCCTGCTCGGGGCAACAGAGCAAGACCCAGTCCCAAAAAATAGCTGGGCATGGTGGTGCACGCCTATAATCCCAGCTACCTGGGAAGCTGAGGTTGGGGATCACTTGAGTCCGTGTTACCCCAGGCAACGTGTGCCTGTGGTTCCACGGGCAAAAATAGCGAGACCTAGTCTCAAAAAAAAAAAAAAAAGAGAAAGCTGTAACTAAAGCAACAACCTGATGTTTTCTGATCATTACCACAACATTAAGGGGAAAAATTAACAGTGATTATATGTCTAAGGAAGGGTAAACAATGACCTTTATCTGTATCTTTTCCCATTTAAAAAAAAATCTGAACAAAGTTAGCCGACAATATAGATACAAACAAGAGATACAAACATGAGATAAAAATCATGAAGGAATATGAAAGAATGACATTTTAGAAATAATGCTCAATACTACATTGAGCTAAAAGCCTAATAGGCTTAAGGAGACTCAAATTTGTAATAATGTAGGCTTTGACTGTTATAAGTATTTTTAAGTGGCTGAACTCACTTTTTTACTGATCTATCAAAACTGCTGAAAATGAAGAACTTGACTGCAGGCAGAAAAAGCTAATAATCAGTATATGCAATAACAACTATTTACCAAGCACTGTGCTAAGCTTTCCACGTAATACCTATTCACACTACAAAGTTTTTAATTTCATTTTACTTAACAGGAAATCACTTAAAATTTCCCTAAAAAGTGTAATTCTGAAAGGATGGCAGTGTATATTAGTTTCACCTCTCCAAATCCAATTATCTAGACAGCAAAACCAAAAAGCAAAAAACATTCACAACAAACTAGTTGAGTTTCTCAAACTTCAATTAAGTGAGAAAAAATTGATAGTGACATAGGACTATTAGGATTCTTACAAGCAGAGCAAAATCATGATACACCAGGATCTACGAACAGATGAACAAGAAAATCACCACAAAAAATCATGGCAATGTGAAAATAGCAAGTGAAACTGAAATGGGTAGTGAATGAACAGAATGAAGAGCGTGGACTCTTAAAAGGAGCCCATCAGTGTTTCCCCCAGACACAACCCCACAATGAGGAGTAAGGGAGAATAGAGTAACAGAAAAACAAGGTCCAAATATAAGTAGAACAGAGCCTGTAAATTTTAAAAGCAAGGTGCCACTGGTTTTAAAAGCTTCATGAAAACAACGAATGCGCTGTCTACATCATGTCTCTTCTTCAAAGTTCAGAAAAACTAATTCCATACAAAAATGAGCGCCAGAGGAGTATCAAGGTCAAATTTGATGTTAAATTTTAAGTAGAAAAGAGAATAACATTCATAAAGACAAAGGAAAGAAAAAGCTATTCAAAAATACACCAAAATTCTGAATCAAAATAAAGACTGAGTAAAATGGTACAAGGCAGAATTGGAGAAATTCAGAAAATGAAGCATTAGATTTCAGCAGTCAGAAAAAAAACCACTTCAAGGCTGGGCACGGTGGCTCGTGCTTGTAAGCTTCAGCCTATGAAGCGGCAGGGGCTAGGGATCGCGGTTCAAGTACCGTAGCGAGACCTAGTTCCAAAAAAATAGCTGGGCGTGGTGGCGCGCGCCTGTCATCCCAGCTACCTGGGAAGCTGAGGCTGGGGATTGCTTGAGTCTGGGGTACCCCGGGCAACGAGAGCCTGCGGTTCCACGGGCAAAAATAGCGAGACCTCGTCTCAAAAAAAAAAAAGAAAAAAGAAAAAAAACACTTCAGAAATAAAGACTAAACTGGAAAACACACAAGAACAAATGAACACATCAAATAATGTAGGTAGTAGGAGTCCTACAAAGAAAAACTTTTTAAATTGAAATATAACTGCAAGATAAGCAGACTAATGGTATCAAGTATCTGTAAACCATTAAGTCAGACATGTAACCGTATATACTAAAAAACTCCGAAAATTCAGTAAAAAAAAAAAAACAATTTTTCAAAAGGGCATACCTGAATGACTAATTTACCAACGAAGACACACCAAAAGCAACTGTACACATGATAAAATACTGAATACCATAAGAGAAAAATGAATTAAAAACACCATGCAGGGCCAGGCATGGTGGCGATTGCCTGTAAGCTTCAGCCTATAAAGCCGTTGGGGCTAGGGATCACGGTTTGAGTCCTGCTCGGGGCAACACAGCAAGGCCCAGTCCCAAGAAATAGCTGGGCATGGTGGCACCTGCGTGTAATCCCAGCTACCTGGGAAGCTGAGGCTGGGGATTGCTTGAGTCTGTGGTACCCCGGGCAATGCGAGCCTGCAGTTCTATGGGTAAAAATAGCGAGACCTAGTCTAAAACACCATCCAGTTTGTGGATAGTTAAAGCAATAAATAAATAAACAAACAACAACACACACACACACCCTTTACCAAAGTACTGGAAAGGACATGGAAAAGGTGATCTCAATTACTACAATGCTAGTGGAAACAGAAACTGGCACCACTTTTGTGGAAAAGTGGCAATTTCTTAAAAACACATATACCACATGATCTAGCCATTACCATCAGGTTTTTATCCAAGATATGTCCAAAGATTTATACACAAATATTTACAGAAACTTTCTTTTATATCAAAGAAAATTAGAAATAACTAAATTTCCATTAACAGGCAGATGTAAAAAAGCCAGGACATTCACGTAATGTTCAGAAATAAAAAAAAAAACTGTTGATATGTGCAATTAGATGTTTCAACCTCAAATCATTATGTTGACTAAAAGTAGTCAAAGAATACACACTACATGATTCCACAGCTATCAAATTCTAGAACATGCAAACTAAGCTAGAAAAAACATTACATTGATTAGTTGCCTGACGGAGCAAAAGGGGTAAGATTATAAAATGGCAGGAGGAAATGTCTGGGAGTAATGGATATGTTTACAATCTTGATTGTGGTGATAGCATTGTGTGTGCAGTTGTAAAAACTTACCAAAGTATACATTTCCAACAAACTTTACTGTGTTCAATTACAACTCAATTAAGCTACTTTTAAAGTGAGGAATGAAGAAAAAGAATCCATTGACAAATATTGCAAAAATGATTCAACATAGGAATACAAGGAGTTCCTGAAAAAGAAAAACCAAAGGAAATAATTCAAGAATCACTTTCTGAAATTCAAAATTTGAAAACATATACCAAAAGAACATACCATACTACTGACCCAAAATGTCCAACACCTAGAAAAATTACTGCTATTTAAGGAAAAATGAAAAATCCTTTGCAAATCTGTAGAAACAGAGCAGCTGTTTTATGGGAAAAGAAAATTAAAATTAGCATCAGATTGTTTGAGGGGGTTAAGGGGAGACTCATTAAGTTGAGGGGGATCAATTAACAGGTCTCAAGAACAAAATAAGGTGAACCAAAAATTTTATTTCCAGCCAAAATGACCTTCAAGAATAAAGGGAACACAATATTAAAACACGATCCAGGAATTATGTTCCCATGAGTCCTGTCAAAAAATCTACTATGAGTTTTAGAAAACTAAACTAACAAGGGACACAAAGCATGGTAGTGAATACTAGATATAGAGCTACTATGAAACTAAGTGGCTAATAGATGATTATGTAACTATACTCTCAGATACTGGACATATTACTATTTTTTCAAAATGAGGGATAAAATTTGGGAGAATAGATGTAAAAACTACTTAATATTTTTAGTAATATTAGTATTTGTAGACATTTTGCTGTTCAATAGTAGAACAGTCAATTACTGGATATCCTAAATCTGCCATCCCATGTTCTTAAGAAGGAGGATTTTTGATGTGAAAGAAGAAAAACAACCCCATGGGTCTTGCTTTTGAATAAGAAATATTAGCCATGAGTCATGAAGTTTATCTTGTTCTATCCACTGAGAAGGCCACAAACAATGGTTAACTTGATAAGCATCTCTAGCTTATTACCAAGCTATGTAGCTGTTAAACACCAATTCCTACTAAAAGAAACAAAGGTTTCTTGAAATATGGTAGATTCCAAGGTCTGTGGCAGGAAATGAGGTTACAACATACTCTCATATCAAAGACTAAAGCTAGGGTCAAGTCAAAAGGACTTGGTAATCACCTTGCAAGGGGTTCCCAGGGCAAAGAATAAGACAATCTGATCATCAAAGAGTACTACAACTAAAACCTATCAAATATGTTTAAACCCAGAGTGATGGATGTTTACATAAATGCTTAACATACTCTATCATGTATGTTTGTTTACTTAGCACATGATACATAGTCAATGTTAAGTCAGAAACCATTATCTGGCCGGGCACGGTGGCTCGTGCTTGTAAGCTTCAGCCTATGAAGCAGCTGGGGCTAGGGATTGTGGTTCGAGTCCCGCCTGGGGCCCTTAGCGAGACCTAGTTCCAAAAAAATAGCTGGGCGTGGTGGTGTGCGCCTGTAATCCCAGCTACCTGGGAAGCTGAGGCTGGGGATGGCTTGAGCCCGTGGTACCCCGGGCAACGAGAGCCTGCGGTTCCACGGGCAAAAATAGCGAGACCTAGTCTCAAAAAAAAAAAGAAAACATTATCTGTGAGAAAACATTGCTCAAAGAAATGTCCCATTTCCAGAAATAAGTAAGCTCTTCAACATAAAAACAATTTTTTGAAGTGACAAGAAACAACTAATTTGGGTACTGTTGACAGGAAGAAAAATTAATAATCTTCCTCTTCCTAACAGTTAAGTAGTCCATATCTTGGCATTCCCCCCAACTTACTACATTAGATGTTTATAGGTACTACACCAGGAAGGGAAATTTTCCCCACACTCTTTCATTTTTCTGTACCTTTTCTCCTCAATTAAGAATTAACTCTCAGGGCCGAGCACAGTGGCTCGTGCCTGTAAGCTTCAGCCTATGAAGCAGCCGGGGCTAGGGATCGTGATTCGAGAGCAACTTGGGGCCCGTAGTGAGACCTAGTTCCAAAAAAACAGCTGGGCGTGGTGGCGTGCGCCTGTAATCCCAGCTACCTGGGAAGCTGAGGCTGGGGGTGGCTTGAGTCTGTGGTACCCCGGGCAACGAGAGCCTGCGGTTCCACGGGCAAAAATAGCAAGACCTAGTCTCAAAAAAAAAAAAAAAAAAAATGAACTCTCAAAAGCTAAAACACTCAAGTCAATTTTTTTAAGTTAAAAAACCGTCTTGGCTGTCACTGATTTTCATCCTCAACAACTCATGTATTTCTTTTGTTAATGATTTCTTGTTATAATGTATCAATGAAAATAAAGAACTATAAAATGTTTTTCTTAAGTAACCTATCCCTTCTAAAATAGCTAAACTGTTATTTCCATTCTCATTCTATTGCAATCTTAGAAATTAGATGAAGCAGTTCAGCCATAAATGGATGACAAAAACTTCAAATTTCATTATAAAAAGTTAAGATGGCTGATTAAAATTAAAAAATGAAATGTAAATACATTATTAACATCAGCAGTCTGAACAATAAATTTGGGAACATTTTCCAAAAGCCATAAAGAATCTACCATCACCAATCATTTTCATGTAAAACATGCTTAGCAAATGTATAAACAGCTAATGTGGGAGGGCCTTAAGTCCAAAATTATCCAGAAAACTCAATTTCCCTAGCCACTTGGTGATTTAGTCACATAGGCAATTAAAAAGCCTTCTTTTAGAAATTATTGACCTCATATTCACAGAATTTATTAGCTATATACTGTTTATCAAAAAGAAAAGGTATTTTTTACAAAACCAGTAAGCTGAAAAAAAGAAACTTTTAGCGTTTATGAAGAAAAATGCTTAAGTACATAATAACGTGCATCAAAATTCTGAGAGTGAAATGTTTCTTCCCCTTTTAAAGAGACCCAGAGAAGAATAAATTTAGACCAACTAGCAATTCAAATAAAAGCATGGTCATCTCATTTATGATTTATGATTATGGGATTAATTTATATTGGAAAGTCAGTATCTAGTCATTTTTAAGTTTACCTATATGAAAAGCCTAAGTTATTTTAAGACATTAAAATCAAGATACTATAAGAAACTATATAATTCAAAGACAAAATATAAACAGAAAAGCAAGATTAAATACAAATAGCAACATATATCAATTGACTGGCAATTTTAATAAAGCTCCAAGGAGATTGAGCTACTCCACATGACCATTAAATCTACAACCATAAGCACATCTTGTGGAAAATGAACATTTGCTAATAAAGTCAAAATAAAGTATTCATAACCAGCTGATACTCACACTTTTAACTGGGCCTTAGAATTTAGACAGTTTAAAAAAACCAGGGGAAAAAACAAGTTCCACTTATTAATATTGCACTCAAAGAAACTTTTGCACTGCTTGGTCCCCATCATTTACCCAGACTACAGGGAACTCCGAATAGTACTGCTCTCTATAAATTACTTTGCCCATGTGTGGAAATAATTCCTGACACAATGAACTAGAACGTTCATTTTGAAAACAGTTCTAACATCATAGAGTAAGTTTCAGGTTCACATTTGAAAATAAACTTAATAAAATACTAAGCATATGTAACAAGTTAGTGGTCTAGAAAGTTTACAGGATAGTCAAAACTGCAGCATCTGGAATTTGTCAGATAATCACTGCATTCTCAACAGAATAAATACAAGTGACACTTCAAACCCCCCACACATGTAAATATAATATTGGATACAGGACAGTATGAGAAAACACCAACAAAAGAATCTGAAGCAATCAAAATCAGAAAATTCTGGGAACCTGCTTTTTAATGACCAAAAAGTCATAATGGAACAGGCATTTTTTTTCCTCTGCCTCTCTCAGATTAGTAGATTCTAAGTGTGCAAAAGCACAGGTATTTGAAAAAAAAAAATTAACTTTTAAATTCATCAGAGTATGCAAAGTAAATGAAATATATACACTCAGTAGATGCTTTTAATGACTGGGACCTATACAGTTTTTATTAGATGGAGTAGTCAATTCTGTTAAAATACGTTTTTTCCTTTCCTAGGCAATTCTGAATGATATGTACAGGTCCATAACAAGGAATATGTCTCAAACTCACATTGTTTCTCCAGTCTTGGCTACATGACAAAGAAACTGATCCAGAACCGGACAAACTTCCTTTTTCCCCCGCTTCTCAAAATCTAGGTAAGGAAAAAAATGTTATCAGTCGTTCTCAAAGTCCACCATCGACCAATTTGCATCCCCTTTAAAAGCAAACTTTCCTCCCAATCCTTCCTTATAGTTACAAGCAATTCTCCAGGCCCACTCCAGGTCCCACTTCCAATGTGTCACTCTCTCCTCAGGTAACAAAAATCCTCCAAAAGGGGGCACTCCACTTCTCTTACAAACCATTATTACTGCAGTGTTTCTCAAAGTGTGATCTAGAGGAACACTGACATCAGATTCATCCGAGAATCCGGTCAAAATACAAACCCTAGCCCCAGACTCCCACAAACAGTTTAAGTTCATATATATCTGCTTTTTAAAATACACGTTACCGCACGTAGCCGTCCCCAAATAATTCTGAATGTAAAAGCATAATTCTCAAAACGCCGGAATCACGCTATTCTAAGTTTGAGAACCACTGCTTTTCAAGCCTGTTGCTTGAAAGGCGAGCAATCAAGAGTAGTGAAGACGACCACCTTAGAAATGCGGCGCGTGGGAGGATGGCCTCAGAAACCCTAAAAAAGGCTTCCTGAGACACTTAAAAGTTGCTTTACGGCCCCTCCTCCCAGCAAAACCTTTTACTTTTCTCCCACCCCGACGCCTGGCGTGCGGGGGCAACACAGAGAACTGAGCCTGCCTAGGAGAGGGCTGCGGGCCCACGACTCGTCCCTAAAGGGTTGGGAAAGGGGTTGGGGACCCGGGTGAGCGTCCCCGGCTCCCCTCCCCCAGTCCAGACGCCAGCGGCCAACACAAAGCCCAGAGTGGGGAGGGAGGGAGCTGCCCACAGGGCTCCCCGCCCCTGGGGAGCTGGGAGGGGGGATGGGAGCCTAGGAAGCGCGCCCCACCGCCAGGCCCCCGCCCTTGGGGCCCCAGCCCAGAAAGAGGTGAGAGGGTCTCGGAAGGTGAGGAGGGAGAGGGGGCAGCTACCCCCACCTTTTAGCGCCTCATGCAGTCTCTCGACGTCCATGGCTTCCCGGAGTCCCTCGCAGCCTCCGCCTCCCTCCGCGGGTTTCCCGGGGACCGGAACGCCTCCCCCCACCCCCCCGACGCCCTCCCCCTCCCTCGCACACACTACGGCACGCAGGCGACTGGGGGGGGCACCGAAGGGAGCCGGGGGAAGCGAGCGACAGAGCGAGACCGAAAGAGCGAGCAACTCCCCGAGCCGCTACCACCAGCCCTCCAACATGGCGCCCGGCACGTCACCGCGCGCACGCTCCCCGCCGCCGTCCTCGCGCCCGCCGCGCGCCCGGCCAGAGCCCAACAGCGCGTGCGCATGAAGGCGTGCCGCGGGGGCGGTCCTGGAGATCCGGCCGGCGGCGGCCTTCCTACCTCTCTCCTGTTGGAAGAACTGAGCGTGCGCCGCGCAATAGTTCGGATGTTCCAAACAGGAGGGTGGAAGGCGACCTCCTGAGTTGGAGTTCCCTGATGTTTAGTAACTGTGTGACCCTGCGCAATTTGATGGGCGTGACTCTCCCGCTTACAGTCATTGTGCTAATACCGAACACCCTATGCAGTTGTCATGAGATTAAGCAGAGTAGCCAGTTAAAAACCCTCAGTATTGCTTAAGATCGTAACAAGAATACCACCGTACCTGAACCCAGAGTTCTTCACTAATTCAACCCTGAAGAGAAGCAAACTGATTAAAAGCGTAGGGATTAGAACCAGCTGATTCAAGGCCTAACTTAAATTTACTCCTGTGTAATCTGGGACGTCAGTATGCTCATCTACAAAATGGGAATTTGTAAAACAGGGCAGTGAAATGGCTAAAATGAAACACTTAGCATAGTGCCTAGAAATTTTAGGTAGTCGGTTGACCAGACTGCTATTTTTATAATCATTACGATTTGATAGCATTACATAGGTGTCCAGAAAGTTAGCGTGGAAAGGTCCTTCCTTGCCTTGATATTTTACATATGAAGAAACAGAGAGAGGCCTAATCTCGTCCAGAACCCAGGACCCTCTGACTGGCAAACATTCTGTGCATAGTTTTATTATCTTCCCTTGTCTGTGAGCTTTCCAGGAAGACAGTACTGAATTATTCCACTTCTCAAAGCCTAGCAATAAATCAGTAAAAGGGGAAAAAAAAGGGGCGAGAAAGGGAGGGAAGAAGGCAATTTCTTTTTCTTTTTTTTTTTTTTTTT
>PVHY01023167.1:0-21360 GCA_004024945.1 Uropsilus gracilis | reverse complement strand
AGAGGGAGAGGGAGAGAGGGAGAGAGCGAGAGAGCGGGAGCACAAGAGTGTTTTCCCTAGTAAACCAGAACAGAGAGAGAGAGTGTTTTCCCTAGTAAACCAGAACAGAGAGAGAGAGAGAGAGTGTTCTGTTAAAAGACTATTCCATCACTTTTCACTATTTTTTTTTCATTGTAAAGGTAAGATCTCTTTCATACCCAGAGCATCCCTTTGCTTCCTTGAGTCAACATTAATATTACTAGTATTTCATGGTGTAAAATTAGCTCTGCCTCTCAGGTGGTATTTTTTTTAGTGGCTGTCCTGAAGTTTAAAATATACATTTTTGACTAATAAGTCCTTTAAATAACCTTTACCACTTCATGTGTATTATAGATACCTTTTGACAGCATTTCTCAGTACCTCCCCAACCCTGTGACATTGCTATCATTCATTTCACTTTCCATATGAAACTATATATTATATGCAAAAAAAACCCAATGCATAGTTGCTATTACTATTGAGTTCCTTTTTTTCTTTTACCCTTCCTTTCATTATGTGAATCTACATTTTTAATCTAGTTTGTTTCTTCTGTTTGAAGAACCATTTTAGCATTTCGTGCACCACAGATCTGAGAAAATCTTCATTTCCCCTTCACTTTTGAAAGATAATTTCACTGGTACATATGTTTTCTTTGATTGTGTCCAGTCTGCTGATGAGCCCATTTCTATTATAATGCTTTTTCTGTTGTCTCATGTCTTTATGACACCAGTTTTCTGCTAATATTATCCTGTTCTTGCATATTGTTTACTTTCCTCATGAGACCCCTTTACATTGTTGTTTTTAATCTTTTTCTGCTAATTTCAATGTCTATATCATGTATAAGTCATCATTCATATGAAACTTTTGGATTTTCTGAACTTCTTGAGTCTGTAAATATATGTCTTTCAATACATTCGGGATATTACACAACAGTATTTCTTCAAATATTTTTTTCTACTTCATTCTCTCTCTTTTTACCTGGAGGTGTTTAAGTTTGAGAACTACTGGTTAAATATCTCAGGATCTCTTCAATTCTGCGATTATCTAGTAGGAAATCAAAAATCCTAAGTTACCTTGCCCTGATAAAATTTCTTTTGAAAGTTATTTTTTATTACAAAGTGAATACCCATTCATTATAGAAAAGAATTTAAATGCCAGAATGTTCAAAGAAGGAAATAAGTCCTCTGCCATCTCATCATTCTAATATAATCATATTATGTGATCATTATTAGCATAATGATTTTGTAACATTTTCTCTAAGCAAATAATTCTATGTCTCTTTCTCTGCTTTTATGAAATTAAAGACATACTGCACTTATAATGTCACTGCTATTATTATCTAACAAAATATGGTGAACTTTTTTTTCAAGGCTACTCTTCTTTAATAAACCTTGTCATTTCCACCTGCACATCAAACAAATGAAGCATAAATTTATTATCCCAAACTATTAAAACATGTACAATATAATTGAGGTAATATAAGTGAAGAATATATTTAAGCATTATTCTAAAGCTCACTTTAAATTCAAAAACAAAGACTTTAATCTATGCCAAGGAGGAATTCCATAAAGGTCAATGTGGAATCACTTTCAGGATTTCTGTTAATAGTTTTGTGGGTGAAGAAAAGGGTATTAATAGACCCTGGGTATTTTGGTTTGGGTTAACATTTTGATTGAAGCATTGGAGCAAATGAGTTGTATTTCTTGACTTAAAAATGGAAATAATACAGCCCCCAGGAATTGAGTTGTTTGTTCTCTGCCTCCTGGTGGTCTTTTGGCTATTTCTTAGGAAGTAGTACAAGATTGTGACTGGTGAGTCTCAGAGCATGAAGGTAGACTGCAGAGAAAATTTTAATCCCTCTATGAGTCCAGACAGAACCAAAGAAGATAAACTAGCTGCAGTTCCAATTAGCCTTGCTGCTGTCTTTGAGTCTCAGTATCCAGCTGGACTCAAGTGGAAGGCTGCTGATTCCATTAAGGCATCTGTTCATAATATGACCCTTTCTTAATGTGACCTGTGTTGAGTATATTGTGGCATTACTATGTACAACGTACTGTTAGCAGAATCTTTTGCCTTCATTGAAGCCCATTCCATTAGAATTTAGAAATGAAGGAATAGAAATAGCTTGCTAATATTTGGATTTTAGTTAAGCTCATGGGTGACAAATTCCTGCCTCAGATCTTGGCAAAGCCACCTAGTTTTTGTTGTAACCCAAGATTTACAGAAATAAGATCAAGATGGTTGGCTAATTTGTACAAAGTATCTATCTTTCAATCCTTTGAATAGTAGTAAAAACATCTCAAGAACAAGTGCTTAATTTATTCCCTGTCCCTATTCTTTTTTTAGGTTCCTCATCCCTCTGCTTCTCACATTGCTAAAAGAATTTGAAAATTAGATTTTCATGTATTTCTTTCAGGGAATTTGCCCATTGCATATGTTGATTAATTTGTGGGCAGAAAGTTGTTGTGATATATCCTTTTTATTCTTTTAATGTCCTTTTTTTTCTTGGTAAGTCTGGCAAGAGGTTTGTCAATATTATGGATTTTTCATTTATTTTCTCACTTGTTTTACTGTTTGAAATTTCATTTGTTTCTGTTCTTTATTTTTCCCTTCCTTCTGCTCATTTTGGATTTATGTTGCTCACATTCTTTTAGTTCCTTAAGATGGAAACTCATGTTTTTGATTTGTCAGTCTTCTTTTCTAAAAACATTTAATGCTATGAATTTTCCTTTATGTACTGCCTTAAGTGAATGTCATAAATGTTGAAATGCTGTATTTTTATTTTCATTCACTATAAAAAAAAATGTTTTCTGATTTGTCTTATGACTCCTGCCTGTTGCAAAGGTCATTTAGAAGTGTGTTGTTTAACTCTCACGTTTGACTTTTGAAATTTAAGAATGAAGTGCTAATAAATTTTAGACTCATTGGTGAAGTGGTATTTGGATATATACATGAGAAATTGACATATTTTTCACAGTGCAGTGAAACACTGTCATACTATTATCATTGTGTCAGCTTGAAAGGATAATACTAGCTATTTTATAATACTTGGTCATATATAGAATAGACATGAAGGTAAATTTTGGCATGCTTCTGAGCAATGTGTCTTATCTTTTTGTTCTTTTTTAGTGTATTATAATCAGACAGAACTGGATCCTGAAAAATTCATGAAAGATGCTGAGTACCTGTACTACTTTAAGAATTTGGAGCTAAATCATGAAAAGAAAAACAGAAATAGAAAATTGGAAACCGAAATAGCCCTGCAGATAAACACCAAAGGAAGTTCTCATTTTTGTTCTGTTCTGATTAATAGAGTAGAAGCTGCCGGTGGAGGAGTGTGCCCCATGCATCTGGCAGCAGGGCAACAACCATACTTGCTTCTACCACAGAAAGGATTTATCATTTCTCACACTGCCTTGGTTTGTTTTTAGAACAGGATGATCCAATATCATTTGTCTTCAAGTTCTCCTTGCATATGATGGTTTATGTCCATGATGGATTTCACACCATTGTGATTTCCATTTTCTTCCCAACATTGGCCAGCCAGGGTAAATGTAAAGAAAACAACCATCAATATATTGTGTGAAACCTTTGCATCTTGTAAATGTTCTCCTTTTTTCTAAAAAGAAATAATAAATCTGCAAACCTCAACAAATCAGTTTTAGTAAATAAATCTTATGTTTTTCTGCTTAGTGATTTCGTCTACAGAAGTACATGTCAACCCTTCCCTATGTATGTCTATACTATTCAAATAATCTTGCTGGAGGCTATCTCATAGTGGCTACTCAGGTCTCTCATTCTTATGGTAATTTATCATTCTTGACATTTTACTTGAACATAATGGGAAAGGAGCGTGTATATGGAAAAGGGGGTCCAGTTTCAGAATGGTCATACAATTGAAACAAAGTGTGGCGGCTGCTTCTGAAAAGTGGGAGAAAGGCTTCAGGTTGGACCAGACATCTGCTCTTTTTATGTAGTTGCCCATCTACACAAACCAGTTTTCCACAGTTACATGACAGAAGAACCATATTCTGCTAGTTTCTCAGTGAAATTTAATGTTCTAGTGGCATAGCATCCATTTTCATTCTCAGATGCTATATGATGTCAGTAATTATTTATATATAATATATATAACCAAATATATATCTATAAAATAATCAATCCTCACTTAGCATCATCTATAAGTTCTTGGAAACTGCAACTTGAAGCAAAACAATCTATAGCAAACCCAAATTTGACATTTGGCTAATTGATAAAAGAATTAAGTTCCTAGGCATATTTCTGGTCACAAAATATGGTCACCAAACTCTAAATAAAGACCTGAAATACTTCTAATATTAAATAATAATTTGCATTATTTCATTCATTTTTTTCCAATGTGCTTATTCCAACTAAGTCACAGGTGGCCATAGTCTATCTCAGTAGCTTAGATGTAAAGTGGGAACTGATTCTGGCTATAGGACACTGTTTTATCACAGGACTCACTCACTCACTCAGACTGGAACAATTAAGACACATTCATGAACCTGACATTCACATCTCTGGATGTGGGAGGAAACTGGATATGGGAGAAAACTCATGGAGGCAGGGGGAGAATGTGCTAGCTATACACAGATAGTTTGTCACTGCTGGGAATCATTTTTTTTTTTCTTATCAAAGTTAACAACAAAACAATGTTGAACAAAATGATGTTATTCGATGACTGATTGTATATTAATGCTTATGAAATAGAGTTAGCCTCTCCTGAAGGCTAACTGTAGAAGTGATACCATATTTGGCATTTTGTGATGCTGAAACTCTATAATAGAGTTTATAATATCTGTGACCTTTATAATAGCTTCTAAGTCTGTCTAGTCTGGCCCAGTCCTCGTCAAATAAAACAGAAGAATGTGAGGGAAATAAAAAGCTCAAATCACATCTGTATTGTGCATTCGAGTACTTGGAATATGGGCGATGGGAAGGAGTTTGCCAGATTACATTATCCAGAACCAATATAGATGGTCCAGTATAATCCACAATAGTTTAAACCTGTGGATTTCAAGTGATTATAGTTCAAATGCAAGTCTCGGATCAGCTTCCTCAGACAGCAGTGCAGTTCAAGAGGATTTTCTGTTATCGAAGTAGGCTTCTACAAAGCAGGTTCAAACTCACTTTAAAATTATATATAAATAAATTAAAAATAAAAAAATAAAATTACTTGAATCTACCTACAGTTTCACAAACTCAGCTATAGCAAGGTTGTGGCCTCACTGAACAGATTTGCCTTACAGTTCCCTGCAACATTCAGTGCAGGGAACACCACCAAATAGTACTCATCAAGCAACTGCAGCCTGCCCTTTGGTTATGGGCAAGGAGGATGGCACAGAGAAAACTGCAAATGTACTTGTTTTGGACAGTGATGAAATGATAAAAACCCTTGTAGCTCACAAACCATATACTAGATACCATTTGGAAGAGATTTATACAAGTTGGAGTATGCGCAGTGTCATGTGATCAACTTGTTGAAGCGTCAAAATCATAAAGGTAGAAGAGCTTAAAGGGAAGCAAAATGTGGGTGGTGTGATGGGAGAACTTTGGGATTTACAACCACGGATGGATCTAGAA
This sequence comes from Uropsilus gracilis, assembly GCA_004024945.1. Lineage (NCBI taxonomy): Eukaryota > Metazoa > Chordata > Mammalia > Eulipotyphla > Talpidae > Uropsilus > Uropsilus gracilis. Next base: position 15,738 of record PVHY01023167.1, on the reverse strand, counting down.
GAAATCATATTAGCAGAAACAAGCCAGAAAGAAAAAGACAGAAACCAAATGGTTTCACTAATATATGGGTAATAGGAAAAACAAGCAAAAGTTCAGGAAGAAAAGTTCAAATAAGCTTACAACCAAACTAAACACAATTGGGCTGGGGGAGGGAAAAGATAGGAGGGAGTGGTCAGGGAGGGAAAGTGGTGGGTGTTCCCTGGGGAATACAAAGGTGTGAAACATATATATATAAACAAATAAATTTAAAAAATACATAAAATACATATAGTCAATAAAAAAAACCTGTATATTTGAAAGTCATGGGGGAGACACTGGATCAGAAACAGAATGAGGAGCAGTGGGTATAAGTTGCATTAACATACATGTTGGCTTGATACAAAATTTTTTTTTTTTTAATACAACCCAGAACTGGATGGTGTTGTTGGAAGCTACAAGTGAACCAAAGTTATGGTCTTAGGAGGAAGAGATCTTTAATTACTTTAAAAATGTCTTCCTCACAGTGTATAGTGAACATAGTGAGAAAATGCTATTTTTGTAGTATAGGTTTGAAGGAAGCCTTTGCATCCATTTGAAGACCACTCTCAACTCATGGAAACTGAAGTAGTATATGCACACTAAAAGCTGTTTCGAGGGGCAGATCTAACCATGGAACAAGGGTATAAAAAAAGAAAGCTCAATAAGAAACCTCATGACACTGGCAGCTGCATCAAAAAGGTAGTTAATTTCTGCCTTCTCTACAACAACCTTCCCCCACCTTCCCACCCCCACACCCCCCAGCCTTCTGAAGATCTTTTCTGACTTCTACTTTGGGACTGATGCCTAAAATTAGATTTTGGGTGCAGTTCTATTTGTAGAGTAGAAGACACTCGATCTTTACACCCGTTCTAACATCTCCAACTCCCCCTTTTTACCTTTGAAGCTTGCTGGTTAACATCCATGAAATAACCATTTAAATGAGGGTGGCAGAGGAGAATTGTACCATGTATGGCTTTTCTGAGAAGGCTTGGCTGACTGCAGGCCTGGTGCTGTAAACAGAACACTGTCCAGTAAGTCTGGGTAACGGTCTATTTAATCTTGCCTTTCACGGTTCACTTTATAGGAGATCAAGCTTTTCTGGCAACACAAAATAAGACTAATAAAGACAAGATCTGGAGGGGGGTACTCTATGGCATTGCCACACATTTGGTGATCCTAGGGAAGACATTTTCTCTAGCAAGCTGTGTTCTTACAGGGGGCACCAAAGGGCAGGTAGAGAAGTTGACATTTCATTGATTTGCTTATAAGGAATACATAGTTCCACAAATACTTTCCATAGACATGGTGATGTTTTAGTAACTGAAAGAAGGGAGGTGATCCCTCACACTAATTTGTCAGGTTCCTTTCCCTTTTTTGAATCACACACTTTCAGAGTTCTTAATTTGTAACTCAATGTTGATTTGGATCTATTAAAAATAGTTAAAGGAACTCATCTCAAAAGACATGGAATATTATCAACCTAGAGGCCATTGATCAGAGTAGATATGATGGTGGAAAAATCACTATGTTAAGTGGAATCAAGCTTCTTACAGTCACTGCTCATATGTTCATACTTTTCTGAGGTACAGACATTGGTGTGTTAACGTTCTAGAAGTTCAGGAAGTTAAAACTTTAAATTCTTGTGAAAGTATTAGTTAATTTAGATTTGTTAAATTAATTTTTGATAATATATCATTTATCTGTCAGAGGCCTTAACATTTCGTTTTAGTGACTCTTCCCTTGTTCTCAGAGTTGGTTTTCTGACTGAGACCCCCTCCCTCCCATTGTGAGACTCCATTCTGAGATTCCTCTGACAATAACCCTCTGCATCAAATGTCAAACTCAGACCTAAGTGTGGATCTAAAGGGGCATCCTCCCAGAGAGTACTGAGATCTATAGGACAAAGTAGAGGTGACTAGGGGGAGACAGACAACAGATGCACTTAAAAGAGTGAAAGAATGAAGGTTCAGACAGCTATTGGTAGGTCAATGGGACCGGGTTTGGTGAGACAGAGGGTGCATGTCCCTATGTGACAAGATTGGGAGGTGAGCTGGGACCTTGCCCTCAGAGGTCTGGTAAGTCATGATAGTGCATTCAAGGCTTCATTATATTTCCTCCTCCATCTTTCTCCAGGCTGAATGTTCTGACTCTTGAACAGTTTCTCATGTGGCCTTTAGAATGGATGTGTCTACTGAAATAGTGTGGGCTCAGGATTTGGACATTGGTACTGTGGTATCAATAAGCCAAGAGATTGCAAAGTCCTGGGGGCTGGATCCTGGCTGCACAGTTGATCTGCTGCATGACCTTGTCAGAATTTATATGTTCATTTAGTTGAATGATCTCTGTCCCTTCTCTCCCTCCACACCCAGCCCCATCTGTGCAATCTTGGAGCATGGTTGTAAAGGTCAAACAAGGATCACATGCCTCTAAGTGGCACATACCCCAGGTGTTGGGCAGGTCACTATGACAGTGCAGCCCCATATGACCAAGGGACTCTCAGTAGCTCTATCACATTTTTGGATCACTCTATACCTACAGGTAATTAAAGTCTCAGGTTTATTCCACAGTATCACCACCTGACCACTGACGAGTCCACATGAAGAGCTTAATTTGTCTTTGTCAGTGTTTCTGGCCTATTGAAATATTGCAAATATACAGTCTTTTCCTAACCTGGGTCAGCTTTATACATACATACACACACACACACACACACACACACACACACACACAATCTCCATAATCTTTTTCCAAGTCTTTACTAATCATGATACACAGGGTAGAACTGGATTCCATTAGAAATCTTACAGGTTAATAAATGAGTTATTTCTGTTCTCATTCAGTCCATATTTCTCTCCTTCCTACAATGCCTATTCTTGCTGAAAGCAAGCTATACTGTTTCCTAATATTTTGTTGACTGATGTGATGATCCTATACTATCAGAAAAAAAATCAATTCAGTATATTGCTTGTGCTCACAATGTTACTTGTGAACTCATGCTGGTTTCCAGTGGTCTCCATGTTCTTTTCTACAGACTCACAAACCATCTGTTTAATGAACTATTCTAGAATGTTTTCAGGAATCTACATATAACCAATCTGTCTGATGTGTCTGGAATCCATCTTTTTGAGACTGGGGTTTTTGACATTGGGTTTTCTCATCTCTCTTCAAAATATTTTTCAAAGTTATTGGTGGTAAATCCCCTTCATAAGCACATTTTCCAGTTACCTCATTAATTTTGAGACTTTATACAGAGCCCCTACTAAGCCTATCTCCTCACCTACTAAGGGTTTCAAGTCCCCTTTGTTTAGCCTTTTTTTTTTTTTTGCATTTGCACATCCGAGAGGAGTGGATAAAACAAAATCATTTGTGGGAATTAAACTCTAATCACCACAAGTCAGCTCTTTTGATTGCCATAGTCTCAGTAGTATTCCCATTTTACAGTTGGAGAAATTGAGAGAGTAATGATGTGCTTGTCAAAGCTGTGCAAGTTTTGAAGAACTACTTCATTTACAAAATAACCTGTTCTCCTGCCATGACCTCCTAGTTGCTGGTGAAACATGGGAAACCAGAGTGGAAGAAGGAACTAAATTTTGTACAGCAATAGTGGAAGCTTCTGCCAGCATTTGCACCAGCTCCTTGAACCCCTAAGGCCTCTGTTCTTACAACCTCCTGCCCATTTTCACTACTCTGCTGGTCCAGGTTCTTTCTCCCAGACAACCACAGCACTTTTAACAGGTTTCCTGCTTTCCCTTCCTGTTCCCTCCAGTCCATTTTATGTATGATTAGTGACATGAACCAAATGATGCCACTTCCCGATGTAAAACCCTTAGTAACTTCCAGTAGGTTGGAAGATTTCCAGTGCCTTGTGCTTACCCAGCTTTCTGATCTTACCTCTTACCCTTTCCATTCATCATCTGTGACTTCCCTTCTAGCATTTCTGCTTTGTACTAGTTTGTCTAGTCTTTCTTGGTGGTAACACTCAAAGTATAACATACCAGAATGTAGGAATAGTTGATTATCAGCTTCTACCACTCTCAGAACTCACCTCCCACCCTCTTCCTTTTGTTCTCTGCTCCTAGACTTATTAGCCTTTCTTTCCCACAAAAGGATCCAATCAGAGACTTTGCACATGCTGTTTCCATCCTAGAATTGTGGTCTCTTTTCCTGGGGCTCTAACCATCTCTCTAGGCTTTAGGTCATCACCCAAGAGGAAATCCAGGAAGAGCTCTGTCTTTTCTACCCCTGTTTTATTTTTTTCTGATAAGTATTTTATTTTTATTTCTTTTAAGTATTTAATTTAGTGATTTGATAAGTATTTTATTTTACTTATTTATCCCCCCCCTTTTATTTATTTTTATTCTTTAAATCACAACTTCAGTGAATGGTTTTTGGGATACCTCACCCTCCCTCTGTCACCCCCTCCATTCACTCTAGCCCCTCTTTTTGTTGTTTGCTAGTGTGTGTTAAGTCCATTAGTCTCTTTCCTGTGGTGGTGTCCTTTCCTTCAGTGAGGGACTATGTTCTTGGGACCAGACAAACTGTGCTGATAGGTTTTCAGTGTTAATCTTGCATTAGGCAGCCAGTCTATATTTATTTGTGGTCTCTCCATATTTTCTCATTGCAGACTGTCATCTCCAGTCCCTTCTCTGTTGTTCTGCTGTTTTACCTTGTTTTTCTGTGTCAGGCTTAGGGAGTCTCACCTTCAGCCAGTGTTGGTAAAGAAGTTTCTCTGTGGACATCTGTGATGGCTGCTGTATATCATCTCCTCTGCCTCAGTTTGCACCTTTGCTGTGGGGCCAATGCCCCCACTCTTTGGCCTTCCTCTCCTCTCCCATGGGGTGCGGAGGGGTGCCTTACTCTCCTAGATGACATCTCAGAAATGAGGTCTTGGCTCTTCAGACCTGGTGGGCACATGGGTATGCATTCATGACATCATGTGTCCATAGTTGTTTCTCTAGTCTCGCATGCACTGGTTCTCTTGATATTCCATCTCCTGTGCCCAGCTCAGATTTTTACCTGGTCCCTCACCCATTCTATGATGCAGTTTGTATTATGTATGTTCATCCTCCTCCAGAATATTAGCTGGGGTGAGAGTGAAGTAGAAGGGCCATTCCTTCCCCCAGTCAACCTATGCTCTGGTACCTCAGTGTGGGGGTGGGGCCTGGATGACCAGTCCTGCGTTCCCAAACCCCCTTGCATTAGGGGTTAGGGAAACATGCCTCGGTCTATCCTGGCTGCAGATGGCTGCCCCATGCAACCATCTGCTGGTGGATGGGGCTAAAACCCCACCTGGTCCCCCCTCCCGGGCACTCCAGGGCCAAGGGACTTACCCAGGGGTCATCACCCCCTTGCTCACTGCTGGCAAAAGGGCTCCAAAGGCCCCAGGTGAGCAGACACCCCATGAATCTGCCTGCTGGTAGGCAAGGATTAGGGTCCTGCCCAGCCTGCCTGCTGGTTCCTTCCTGTGTGGGGGCAGGGCCCAGATGGCCAGGCATGCATCCCCAGTCCCCCTTGGTCTAGGGACTGTGGGAAATATGCCTTGGCTGATCCAGCCTGCAGATGGCAAACATGTGGGCAGAGTGCCCTTTGTTTCTGGGTTCCATTTAAGGGATCCCCAGACCCTAGCACCACCCACAGGTCAGAGACAGGCGGGGCCCATCCAGCACTCACCCTTGAGTCTGAAGGGGCAGTGTGGGAAGGCAGGGCATTCAGGGAGATGGGTGACCCAGCTCCACAAGGGGAGCCAGGCAAAAACATGGGCAGAGTGCCCTTTGTTTCTGGGTCCCATTTAAGGGGTCCCCAGATCCTGGCACCATCCACAGGTCTTTTTCTTTTCTTTTTTTTAAAAAGAGTATTCTGTTCTTTTTCTTGCTGGGTCTCAGAGCAGGCCTCACTTTCTAGTGTCTTAGCTTGATTGCTACCAGCTGTCCCACTGCACTGCAGGCTCCTTGAGTACAGACACCCCTCTTGTTCTCTTGTAAAGCTCTAGCTCTTTGCATAGGGCTCAACACTTGGCAAAGGCTGACATATTTGTTGAGCAAATGAACCACGGTACATAGAAATACCTGCTTGGAAAATCAGCTTTCATTTTAACTAGTATTTTCAGTTTCTTTGGGGCAAGCAGGTTATTTCTTACAACTTCAACTATATTTTAAAAAGAGAAACAGTATCATGATAGTCCATTAGGATTTCCTCATAGTAACCTATGGCTACTTCACATAACTGTTTCTGTTTATTATCCTTCCATTTAACTCTGTAGGTGTAAGGAACGTAATATCTTGTTTCAGTGACAAAAGAATCTCAGCAGGTCTTGTTGTCAGGTCAGGTGTTGTATTAATCTGGCATGAAAATGACCTATTTACAAGGTTGCCTTCCACGTGTCTGGATGGATGCCATGTGTCACTTCCACTAGTATGCTCAGAACCCTTCCTAGGCAGGTGCCCAGAATACCCCCATGTACATCTTTTGAGTAAAAATATTGAACTTGGAGATAGCTCCCCCCTCCTTAACCTTACCCCTTATGCACCAGGCCTCAGGTGTTTGTTCCCAGAAGCTGCTTGTGTAAGCAGCAGACAGTAGTGGGCATTTCATTGCCTACCACTGGTGGCCCTACTGAGACTCAGGCTTCAGACAAAGGTTAGCAGTTGTTCCCCTACCATTCCACCCCAGGGTATGCAAAACCCTAGTTTAATGTTGCAGGGAGAAACATGGCACCCCACTAGTCCAACTCCAATTCTGTGGCTGCTTCCAGCTGTGATTTTGGTGCCTGTGTCATAGAATGGACAGATCAGGTGCAAGCTTTGACCCGATTGATAAATGGTCCAATCAGCCATAAGATTGAAACTGTCCAATCAGACTTGTAGGTGGGGAACGCTGAAAGAGAATATAGGGCAGAAGAATCACCAGCCTGGGATTCTGCCTATCGTTCTGTTCTTGGGACAGACCCTGCTCCTGACTGCCAAAGAAGAAAGGCTGAACAATCAACTCCAAAGAGAGAAGAGAAGCCAAGGAGCTTTGCAGAAGCCAGGCCATGGCCACCCTCTTGGTTTGCCGTTGACATTGCCTGAAAGAAGCACCAAAGGCCCCTAGCTTAGTGTTACACAGAACTGCTTCTTGTTGTGTGGTCCAATAATTCACAAAAAGCTGTAATGATGGTGACCCAGTAGTGACTGGCACTATTGGCTAGTGCTGTGCAGGACTGGGTGACTGGCACTCTGTATCCTGGTCACCTTCTCAGAACGGTTGATCATCCAGTAACACCTCCTGGTGCTTCTGCCTTTGTTGCCATCTGATCCAGCCTCCAGTGCTGTCCATCAGACCTTCGGATTGTTGCTGCAGCACTATCTCAGGGACCCTACCTGTGAACGCCTCATGGTGAGTTGGATCCTAGCCCACTGCTTGTTAGCCATGAGCTCCAGGCCATCATTGAATGAACAGCTTTTTATTTAGGACCTTTGGACACTGTCTGGGATGAGATACTGGGATGAGATACCTGGTCACTTGTGGTCCCAGAAACCCTTTGTTTCCTCTGTTTGTTAAATAAACCTCAATGTTGTTTCCTGAACCCAAGTGGTCTGGCAATTGCCTGTGTGGGTGAAGAACTTACAGTGACCTGTTCTCTGCTGGGCGCTATCCTTTGAAACTTTATAGCCTCCTCTAGCTCTATTTCAGTATGAATGGCAGGCCATCATGGCTGCCGCCCTTTGTTTTTATTAAATTGACAGTAACAGAGTCACCCATGTTCTCAACCTCTTTTTAAGTCTCAGTGCATCACCAAACATGGTCTGAGAATGATGCACTAGAGAGGATCTCAAATCCTCCTGGTGGTCAGGAACACTTGTACAGTTTATTAAAAGCAAATTCCAGAAAGTGCAATTCTACAGACCTGAGGTGAGCTGACGCTTGATTTGTTTACAAAGTTTCACAGCTGATTCTGATTTGGGGATTCCTTTTCTAACCAAGTAGTTCTCAAAGTTAGTTCTCCAGACTAGCAGGATCCGTACCACCTGGTATGGATCATAAACTGACAGTCTGGGTTTCACTTGTCTCCAACTGATGCTGATGTAGCTAAGCTTTGAGCATCTCTGCCCTTGTCTATTCCAAATAGGAGACTAGAGTGACAAGGACAATTGACGAGTAGTATACCTTGAGGTTTACTACAGCATTCAGTCTAAGTTTCATAGTAGAACTACCTGGGAAGTGTTAAAACATCCTAGTGCCCAACAGGATCCAGAGCCAATGAAATTTCCCAGGTGATTGCAGCAAGATACTGAGGCTCACCAACACAGTAGGTCTTAATGCACTTTCCCCTGACAAAGCTCCTTCTCATGCCCTTCTTCCTTTAACCTATAAAGATAACATGCATGGGATAGTATCTGAAGTATAAAAAATCTTTTATATACATTACCTCTCTGCTGGAGCAATAGTGCTACAGTCAGAGAAGAAGCACCATTCCATAGACAAGACCATCAATTCACTTAACACCAAAGATATAGTCACCAGATCATAGTTTGAACCTGATTCCTGACTCCTGGGACTTGGTAATTTGTTCACTCAGCCATCTATGCCAGTTACTCTGTTAGCTGCTGGGAAACACACCACAACTGTAACTGAACCTGACCCCAGGGCGCATGGTCTGTGAAGACAGGCAGTCAGGTAATCAGAGCAGAGAGGCAAGCGTCCTTTCCTGCTTTTCCCTTTGCTTGCAGTGCATGTGTGAGGCATGTATTGTGGCTCTGCATCCTATTCAGGTGGCATGGTTGCCAGCATTCACTATGGCCCCTGAGGATCATCACCTCATGGTAATTGGGGTCTTTTGTGGTTCTTTCTTTCACTGAATCTAATGAAATGTATGTTTATTAGAACAAAGCAAAATTAGTGATGTGAAGGCTAGATTGGGAAAGGCATTACAACTTTCATCTTATTTGCTTCAATTGTTTTCTCTGGAGGGAAAGCATATGCCGTGTTGAGAGGGCACTTAATCAGCCTCATGAAGAGTCCTACAAGTCAAAGAACCAACTAGAAAGCTGACTTTCCAGTCATGTGAATGAACCACCCAATATCTGATTCCGTTGCTCCAGTTGAACCTTCTGATGAATGCAGTGCCAGTCAGCAATTTGATGAACTACCACCAACACCACAGATTTGAGGTATTCTTATTACATGAGAAAAATAAACCCTGAACTTATCCAAGCAAGGTATTGACAAACTACAACTCATAGATTTGCTGCTAATATTTTGTAAATAAATATTATTGGACCATAGCAATATTAATTTGTTTGCGTGTTGTCTGGGGTGACATTCACATTATAGTGGCAGAGTTGAATAGTTTGTGACAGATTGTGTGGTCCACAATATAAAATATCTCGTCTCTGAGAAAATGTTTGTCAATATTTTATCTGAGTCATAGCTTTTTTCTCTCTCTACTTGCAGCTCAATACATTAGTCATTCAATGAATACATTTTGAGAAATGTGTTTTTAAGCAATTTCAAATGTAACATTTAGCAGTATTTTGCTTACTTAGAAGTCATGATGAACAAAATAATATGGGATTAAATCAAGCACAAGGAGAAATGATATCACTAAGAGGTGCAGTAAAAGTGAGATATATGAGACAACTGCTAATATAAAAACCACTCTACTACAATGGCCACAATGTCATTTAGACAATAGGAATTTTGGGACCAGTATCATGTATACAGTCCATCGTTGATCAAAAGATCACTAAGTGGTGTATTTCGGCATCCAGATTACAAATGGTCCAGTCTTCAGAATATTTGTCCTTGAAGAACCAGGTGACTCAGATATGCAAGTGTGGAGAATTCTGTTAGATTTTCTGATGTTATAAATTCTGCACTAATCAAAGATTTGGTTCATCATTAGTAACAACCAGGAGATGGAATTTACCTAGTGGATTCAAGAGACTTTAATGAAAGGACTTTTTAAGAAGTGAGGGATGGTTGAGAAAGAAAACATGGGATACTGAGGAAAATTGAGACTGCAGCAGTTAAGAAGAATATTACCTCCTGCAGACCTGTAGGATGCAGGGAGGGAAGAGTGGTAACAGACTCCACTTGGCACTCTTGAACTCAACCAACCTTGATCCCCACTGATACAGTGGGGTCAACTAATAATTATAGTTCAAGTTACTCTAAGAATTCAGAGCCAGTTGAACCAGATGTATCAAAACAAAACTGGGATAATTACCCAGAAGAGGGAGTTTCTGGAGTAGCTCTCCTGCTACAAGTCCACATCTAAGTAACTAGCTTGTGGCCTTATTTTTCTGTACACTTATTGCCTCTTTGATTTTGCATGGATAAAGGTTTTTTCCTATGTTTTCACAAATGCACATACCATATTTCAGTTGCCATTTTTTAACAAATTATTTTTGCCACAATATCATCTGTAATTAAAAAGCAAGCTGCCTGAGTTTTTGCAACACTTCTCATCCAAAGAAAATATTCATTCTCTTCAAAATATAAAATAGCCTTTCTGTAGAGATGCTCTAATTTTTTGTTTTATGTTTTAGAGTAAAAGAGGCACTGGAAAACAGAACCAGAAAGTTTCTCCTTCCATTGCCCTCCTGAGTGTCTTTGAGTCAGAGCCAAGCTCTTTAGATGATCTCACCTGGTGATTCGCAAACACAACCATGCTGACCCTTACTTTTGTGTGTTGATGACTTTATCTGGCAGTACATATCAGAGCAGGAGTGCATCTTCCTTCTTTATGTGCTAAGACCCAGGGCTAACCTCCAAATACACTGCAGTTCAGATGTTTCAAAAGAGGAAACATAACTCCCCCCAACCCCCCAGGATGCTTCCAAGGTCTCTGCTTGAGTACAAGAACAACTTCAGATTGTTCAGATTGTTCTTCTGTTGCGTACATAATGTTTTATACTGTAAATTGCCATTCAACTTACTTCAGCAATATTTCCCAAAACTTAACTTCTTAAAACAGCCATTTTATTATGCTTAGTGGATTCTGTTGGTCAGGAATTCAGTAAGAATATGCCAGATGACTTCTCTCTGCTCTCCAGTTTCTAAGATGTTACCCTGGGAAGATTTCAATGCTGAAGGTGGTTCAATGATTGAGGGTGGGAAGCATCCAACAGCTCCTTTGCTTTCATGTCTGATGCCTGTTATGAGAATCTTGAAAACTAGGATGGCCAACAAAAGCACCCACCCTTACTTCTCTATGTGGCTTCCTCACAATATGGCTGCTTCCCAGTAGTCAAATTAAATTGGCACTTTAGGCTCCAAATATTGGTATTCCAGTGAACAAGGTGGCAACTGCATTGTCTTTTTTTTCCCCAGAAAGCATTATTTCTGGTCATTATTCTAAATAGTCACAAATCCACTTAGTTTCAAAGGAAGGGAGAATAGTCTCCACTTTCCACAAAGGAAATATCAAACCTTTTTTAAAACCATATTTTAAATCACCATACCTGCAAATTAGGGAGCATTTTCATTTGTTTGTTACAAATTGGCATAAACTTATATGTAGTGTCTTCTCATCTAGACGTTGTATTAATCTCAACCAGATACAAGTGCACAGGCCAGACTTTAGAAAGCTTATACACTTGATGGAAGAGTTTTACAATGAGAACTCAAGTGAGAGCAAAAGGAGTAATCTTTGGGGAAACTCTGGAGCAAGAATTGATGAGTTGCCTTGTAGGAGACTATCACTGGAATTACTCAGTTCCCTCTGACTTTGCTGGGAGGTCTTTGTGTCCTTTGGTGCAAAATTTTGATTTCTTTGGGAGTTGACTTGGGCAACTGTTCCCATTGCTTATGTGCATAAGGGGCCAGAGTGATTGATTCATGAATTGGAGGTAGCACTCCAGAGGAAATAGGAGCTGTTGTGTAAAAAGTGGAAGAGTTGCTAGTCAGCAAAATATTCTACTGACTTCTGACCACTCATTTTGGGATTTATTTATCTCTTTTGACTGTAATTGCCTTGTACGAACATCATTTTATCTCAATGACACTGCTTATTCTCCACCTCTTCCTCCAGCTCCCCCCCTCCCAAGAATGAAAACAATCTTTTCATCCCTAGTGTAAAAGATCAACTTATGTCCCAGTGGACTTAATGCAAATACTTGCCGTTCATTTTGTAGTCAGCACCATCTCTAAGCAATTTGAACCTTTGACATTTCACTCTTCATCTCCCTACAAGTAACTTCTTCATCTAAGTCTTTGATACTGACCATTTCCAATTTCCTGGGAGAATCTTCCATCCAGTTCCGTTGCTCTCCCTTCCAAAATGTACTATGGCTGACATCATCTATTACTCATTTTTTGCAGCCCCTGCTATGAGCCCCCCCCATACTATAGTTTGTAAAAATTATAAAAAATGATATCATCTAATTCCTGTGCAGTTGGGGTGCCACAGCCATGCTTGGTTGAATTTCACCAGAGAGACCCATCCAGATAAGACACAGAAGAAGTGACTAAAGTTGGGGCAATAGGGAAGTATGGATATGGATAGGCCATGCAGAGGCTGCATCTGTCAGAGGTTTTCGATTCTTCTGGGGGTAGCAAAGAACTTGTACTATGGTACCATAAAGTCATAGCCAGTAGGTAACAATGGGGTTTTTGCTAGAACATTCTATGGGGAGGGAGGTTGGTATCACTTCTGGCTATATAGCTCCCGGTCAGGTAGCAATAGATTTGGTTACTGACTCCAAGAGAATTTTATGTGTTCCCTAGTGGAATCAACCTTTTCATCTTAAACTCATTAGAGTGGACTCTCTGTCAGTAACTGAGAATATGTAAATGCTTAATCGGTTCCCCAGTGCTGCAGTGTAAATGGCGAACACAGGCTCTTTCAGGGGGAAAACCCTGGGTCATTTTACACATGCAGCAGCAGTGTGAATTCCAACTGTTTTATTGTCTCCCTACACCTATTTTTTTCATTTCCTTGATAGTAAAAATAAATAATACCACAATACAGTTTTTAAAAGTTCCAGTATCATAACAATAATTTAACTTGGGTGGCAAAGAAAGACATTCTCTGTTTCTCTCACACACATACAAACCTTGCATTGAAATAAAAAATAACATGTTATTAATATTTGATAGATCTTTTCAGTCCAGTCCACATTTGTTAATCCATTTTGTCACAAAAATTTTCATCAAGTCTTCAAGGTCTTGTTTGACTTCTACTAAAAAAATCTCTCTTTATAGACATGGCATCCTAATTGTTTCTGTCTTCTCCTTGGGCAGGTAAATGGAGTAAGTGAAATGGAGAAAGAGACTATGAATAAAATGACTCAGGTATAGAAGCTCAACCTCAGAACCAGTCCTTAATTTAGACATCGTTTTAATGTTAAATTAGGAAGCATATTCCAAGACAAGAGGCATATGGTTAGCAACTAATCAGTGGCCTTGTTGGAATTCTTATCAATTCAGGAGACTGCTATTGTCAGCTCCCTCTGTTAATAAACTGTGCTTTGTTCTCTAAACTCTTCTCCACAAGCTTCTTCCCTGACTCCCAAAGTCTATTGCAGAACTAATGAGGATTCCCAGTTGCAGGTCAGCTAAGACCCAGACTTCTGGGGCTGCAGTCTGACCTCAGAAACCCCATCTTCAGTTTTTCATATACAGTAAATTTTCTGGTTTCACCTGAGACAATATTCTCAGCACATGATCTCTGACATCCAGAGAAATCCTTGGCTGTCCGTGTCAGGGGCCTTGACAAAGAGACTCAGGTCCCATATGCTGTTGTGTTAACAGATGTGTGTCTGTTGGGTGAAAGGAGACAGGAGGGGTGGTGAGCTCTGCATTCCAAGGAACCAAATTTATTACTTCTGGCTGACCCATCATTTCAATATTTCCTGTTGCTTTTTCTTCCTCCTCACTGATGACAACTGAACCCTGGGGATTTGGTCACAGGTGAACAAGTAGAGCTGCTCAAGTGGATGTGTCTATCCTCCCTTACTCCCTCCCTGCCTCTTGAAAAGCAGACACAGGAATTATATTCATTAATTTAGGCCCCACTTTTAAGGGTCCCAGAAATAGGAATTTTACTGTCATTAAAATAAGGGAGAAACTGAAACACCACATAATGGGGCCTGCAACATGTATCGTTCTTGTAAAACGTCAGACACTCTGTCATCTGGTTTTAACTAAAGTCCCAAGCTGTAGATATGCTGTAATCCTCCTGAACTCCACAACTGCTGTGGAGTTCTTGTCTATTGTTCTTGTCTATTGTCTATTTTCCTATTAGTGTAGGTGATTCTGAGGTAACAGAATTTATTCCCCTCCCTACCCAAGTTTTGATCCAATATATCTGTTAACTGTTGCTATGTAAAAAGCAAAACAGCCCAAACTTAGTGACTTAGAAAAGCAGATAATATTTATAGACTATTTTTTCAGAGTTTTAGGTTCACAGGAAAATTAAGTGGAAAGCATTAAGTTTTCCTTATACACCTGTCCTGCAAAGCACAGTCTCCCCTACTATAGATAGGCAGGGCTTCTGGTTCCTTCTCTAAGGAATGACTCAGGGTTTACAGAGCAGATGCACTGGCCTGACCAGATAAAAAGTGTGGCTTTTCAGCTTTCAGGCCACAGTCAAGACCTAAGAATCAGAATCAGGGAGTGCTCAGGAATAGCAGTGGCAGTGTGTCATCCAGCCTCTGTGTGGTTATGACTCTTCCTTTCTCGCTATGTCAGTGAGGAATGAGAAGAGGAGGAGAAGAGGTTAGGTGGAAGCTCTCCTAATACTTTCTACTTTTTGATATATATATATATGTCTATATGCTAACAAATATATTTCTTGTTGAAGTATAATGTACATATAGAGAACACATATAAGAACACACCTAAGACATTTACACAAATTAAAAACATTCATGTAACCAATACCTAGATCTAGAGTCAAAAGTACCAGCTCCCTTGAAGCCTTGTGAACTCTTTTTTCTTGTCTGACTTGTTCTGCTCAAACTTATGATTGTGATTTTCATTGGGTCCAGATGTAGATTGTTAATTCTCATTGCAGTTAAGTTTCCACGTTGTCAATAATGTATAATTTATGTATCCATTCTATTAAGATGGGCTTATGTGTTGTTTCCAGATTTACCTGATTATAAAATTCTGATAATTTGTCTTTTGTGAAAATATGAAGATATTTCTGCTACAAACATCCCTAGAAATATTCCCTGGGATTAAGTGATTCTGCTTTTGATGATGAAGCCAACAAAAATGCCCAGAAAAAGGCGAAGTACCAAGAGGAGAAAATTAGTATGCCTACAATTGAAAAGGAAAGAACTCACAAAAAAAAAAAAAAGAGGAAAAAGAAAATAAAATTTAAAATTATGTCACTCTATCTTTTTGATGCATTTCACATATGCTGCAGACAGTTAACAGGTGGGGTCTTTTTAGGTGCAATACCACCCTACACTGAAGAGTCATCTAACTTTAGAAACCTGACATAGTGCCGGGCATGGTGGCGCATGCCTGTAAGCGGCAGCCTAGGAAGCCGCAGCGGCCAGGGCCAGGGATCACAGTTGGAGTCCCACAGGGGGCACATAGCAAGACCTAGTCCCCAAAAAAATAGCTGAGCATAGTGGTGCGTGCCTGTAATCCCATCTACCTGGGAAACTGAGATTGGGGATTGCTTGAGTCTGTGGTACCCCAGGCAATGTGAGCAAAGGAAGGAAGGAAGGAAGGAAGGAAGGAAGGAAGGAAGGAAGGAAGGAAGGAAGGAAGGAAGGAAGGAAG
>PVHY01023166.1:0-12030 GCA_004024945.1 Uropsilus gracilis | reverse complement strand
TTGGTAAAGGTGATCAGTGAAAATGCTAATGAAGAGTGTGTAGCCTGCTTTGGAGAGAGAAGCAGGCAGATAGCTGTATCCAGTTAAGTCAGAAAGTCTTCTTTATACCCTGTTTCAATTTGATTTGGAAACTATGCATTCATAAAATATTTCAGGAATATGTTTATTTTTGTTTGCTATTAGTAAGAATTTAATGTTCATAAAATTATAAATGTATATGTGTCTATACAAACATGTGTGATAACAAGTATCTATGACAAAACTGTGACAGTGTATGAAACAAAAGCAAGTATTTTGACATGAACTTTGTTCCTGGAGCAATTTTATGTGTGGAAAAAATTTTTTGTTTTTGGTGATTCCCTAGTTCTTTGCAGCATAAGGTTCACACATTTTAATGGCCTGCATTTTCACACTGGTGTCAGCACATGTCATTTTCTTGTTCACCATAAGTCACAGTAGTCTGGAAATGATGGGGCTACATAATGAATGGGCTTTAAAATGGTTCATACTTGATTCTCACTTTCTCAAAATAAATTATTAAAAGTGTAGATTAGAATTCTTGGTATTGTCTAGTCAGCAATCACTATTTTCCCAATTAGAAAACGAGGGAAAGAAATATTTTGAGACTCAGTGACTTATCTGATGTCACCAAAGTGCTGGGTCCTCCCTCTTGGGCCACCTGAGCTTGGGCAGCACCTGCAATCAGGTGAGAAGGGCTGATGCAGGTGGCAGAGCTGCAGGGGGAGGCAGGCTTGCCCGGAGACGCTTCCAATCCCAGGAACACCCAACCCCTCACCCTCCCTCTCATTCTACCCTCAGTATTCACAGTCCAGCGGGGGCAACAAACTGGGGGGCCAGCAGCCTGGATTTGGATCAGAAAATGGACATGAATGCTTCGAAAGTCGGGCTCTTCAGGACGAGGTGGATGTGAGCAGGTGTGGGGCCAGCGGGAAAGTAGCGGGCACAGCCTGTGAGTCTGGGGGTTCCTCGACTCACAAAGCGGTGTGCTGAAACTGGGTGCCCCCACCCCCCACCCGTTGTGGCAGTTAGCAAGGTACTCCTCCCCCATTGGCCGGTGGCAGTTTGCTCCGCCCCATTTGGTGTGGCAGTTAATAACTGTGAGAAGTGGCACTTGGAAAAAGAAAGGGAGTTGGACCAGAAGCAGGGGGGAAAGGCAAAGAGCAGAGACTAGGAGGAGATAGAGACCGTTTGGGGAGAAAGAGAACTTCTAGAGAGAGAGAGAACCTTTGGGAAAGGAGAGAAGAGAATGGCAAGCGGGTAAAGAGTAGCCCGAGTGACCAGGTTGGGCAGAAGCCCCCTGGAAGAGTGAGCTGGAGGGGACAAGGGCCATGGTGGCTGGCAGAAGTGTGGCCAGTGTGGAGAGTGTGGCGCTGTAGCAAGGTGATACGGAAAGCTGGTACCTAGAGACGGCCAGCGATTTGGAAAGCTGACTTGTGCATCAGCCATCGTGGAAGAAGTTTGAAGAGCCTTGGAGAGCCGCATGGAACACTGGAGAGGAAAGAAGCAAAGAGAAGACGCCGGAGAAAGGACTGGACTTTGTGAAAGTGCCTACCTCTGAGGTTCAGAGGGGCAAAGGAACCATCGTTGGATTGTGCCTTGGGGACCTTTGAGTCTGAGAATGGTGATTGGGGTAAGATAACTGCCATGTGTGGCTTTAAGAAGTTTCGTTTTCCCTGTTGAGCTCCCTTGTTAATAAAACCTTGTTGTTACACTGCATTTTGAGTGGCAACTGCTAGGCGTGGGTGAAACGGACCTGTGGGTTTGTTAAGTTGGAGGGCTTTTGCCCCTAACTTGACCCTGTCCCTCCTTTTCTGATCCGATTTCAGTGCCACCCTGCAGTTCCACTTGTGAACATTGATCTGCACAAACTGCACCCCAGTATGCTCTACAGTGCTTTGTGTAGTAGCTCAGACTCAGAGACAGTTGAAATAATTCATGTGGCCATGGAAGACATGTGCAGGAGGAGAGCATGCATGATAGTTATGCTGCGCATGCGCGCAAGCTTTGTCACCAGACAACGGCCAACTTCCGTAACACAGAGCCTACGAGTGCAACTGACTAGGTGGCCCAGGGGTATTTGCATATTCTATGAGGGTCACAAAGTGATACCGTCACTTAGTGTACTCTTCAGGATTTGTCCCTGTCCTTAAGTAATGCATGATTGCACACACACATACCTGCCGACACATGCACAGCCTTACAAAAGATGGAAATCCTATCATGTGTGCTCTTGATAGTTTAGACCTAGTGAAATAAGTCAGAGAGAGAAAGACAAATACTGTAAGATATCAACTCCAGGGGGAATAATAAAAAACTCATAGAAACAGTGTTTAGATCTCTGGGTGACAGAGGGAGGTCAGTGGAAGGAAGGCAGAAGGTGGTCAGAATTATGAAGTTGCAGTTTTAAAGATAAAGAAGATATGGAATGTCCTGTGCAGTGTGGTGACTATTTAATCCTGTGTATTTGAAACCTGTAAGAGAGTAGATCTCGAAAGTTCTAATTATAAGGACAAAGAATTATAAGGATGTAGTGATTATAAAGAATAAGAACTACAGGGATAGTGGTGTACATGTTACAACATGTATATAATATACATACACACAGATATTACTATATATACATGTATGGTCATGGTGCCACACACCTTAAGATGGCGTAGTGCCAGTGTCAATTCTATTGTAATGAAACTGGAATAAAAAAAGCCCAGAGTTGTTCCTGAAGAGAATGGACAAAGATTTTGCTCCTGTGGGCAGATGTAGGCAGGGCAGGAAAGAGGGTTCCTGGAGTTGCTTTGACAGATTCAATGCCCCTGGGGTGCTGAATGGAGAAACAGGGGAGGTGGGGGGGGGTTCAGGTGCTTGCACAGTAACCCCCTGATAAGGATTTGAGTGTACCCCTTTTTGGCCTTTGAGAAGTGAGTGTGCTTCTGATCATTCTGTGGTGGAGGTGGGGAAGTTGGGCCTGGCGAACAATAAACACTATTATTTGGTAACCTTCGGAAAAGACACACATCATTCAGCTCTTTTTCTAAAATTGTCCAAGTATAAAATTCAAAACTAATGTGAAAGATAAACAGAATTCACTCATGAGTGGATTTAGAAAAATAAGCGTTTCAATGAACCCTTTCCTTCTCTTTGCCCTACGTTTTAGATGCAGGTCGGAATACACAGGTGTGAACGTTTGTCTCTTGAGCTGGGCTAAGTCAGCAGAGTCTGCTTTGTAATCAAGGCCTAGGTGACTAATACGTTGTGGGAGCTTTGCTGCTACTGTGCCTTTGACTCATCCTTTAGGGAGGAAAGCAATTTGAGAGCTAAAGGACATATGTCATGTAAAAGTTTCTATATAGCTATTTCACTGGTTAGTATTTTATTCTCAGCTAACTTAAAGCAGCCAAGGCAATGTTCTTTTGACTGTTCATAGTCGCTACATTTTTCTTCATTGATAGGAATCAATGTTTGCTAATATTATATTCAGTGCAAAGCTTCTTTTTCTTTTTTCGGTCTTTTAATAAGAGACTAAAATCTATTTTCATTGGAGATTAGCAAGGATAGTATTTTCTTTTGTTCATTCATTGGTTTGTTCTATATATGTATATATTTTACATGCTATATTCCCCAGGGTTCTCCCACCTCCATATCACCCAGAACCATCATCTTGATCTTTCGTGCTCATCCTTTCCCTGATTTCCAACCCCCTTTTCTTCCCTCCCTAGCTGTATGCTGTATCTAAAATGAATCTGAGAAGGCTCTGTGATCTTCCAGTGAATAAATGAAGCCAGAACTTTCAGATTTCTTGGATGACTGGATGGCTGGCCACTTATGAAATGATCTGGTTGCTTTCACTGGAAGGGTGACTTTCTTCTCAGTGTTCCAGACATTCCCAAAAAATTGTATTATTGTGACATTAAGAGTTGTTCTTTATTGGAATAATCAAAACATTTATTCTTTAATTTTATTTTAAATATTGAAGAAATTGCATAAGATGAAGGAGTATATATTTATCCTTACAAATGGGAAATATATAAAGAGTACTTAAAATAACAGAAAAAACAAGTAGTTAAGTTCACCTTGGAATTTTGTAGTGTAGTAATCATAAATGAGCTTGTTTTCCACTAGCTAAAAAAGCATGGGTGTTACAGGAGCAGGTATTAGTTGTAGAGACAATGCATACATTTTCTCTTCATAATATGTTTCTGCTGTAGATTCTCATCAAACAATCATATTGACTCTCATGAATTTGTGTTCCTAATATGGAAAATTGCTTCTGTATGAACATTTTTATTGTGTATGGGAATGATATTCATATCCACAAATCAACTAAATTTGACAGATGGGCTCAAGTTGATTTCAGTTATTATTTAAAGAAACTCAAGTATTTGATATTTGGCTTTCAACCTTCCTGGTCCAGATTTCTGGCCTGGGTTTGCTACGGACCGGCCGTGCAAGAAGATGGGCTCCCACATGGGTTCATCAAGTGTTTACAATCTTTCTCTGCTCTAACAAATGTTGGGCACAGTGCCCAACATTTCAAAAGCTTTCTTTACTCAGGACTAACTTTATGGAGGTAGCAAGACTCTCTGAAGTAATCTGGGGATTACTTATATTTTACATATCAGTGATTTCTTTACTCTGAAGAGTCTTAAATTACAATCTTGAAGACACACACCCACACATGCATGCACAGACACACTCCTGCACACCAACCTTGCATCTAATTCAGGATTTACTCTAAAGAGAATCTAACATCTAGTTGAAGATAGGAAATAAAAAAAAATAAAAAGAGGAGCAGAGTGGAGAGAAGACATAAATATTATGGTAACTATTTCTATGCTAGATTTTCTAGGACTTTCTCCTCTACCCATAGTCTTATTTATGAAGATATATTCTTCAAGAGGAAATTTAATTGCAGGGCAATTTCTCCTTGATGAAAGATATTTTAATCCATTATATCAAACTCTATTATCATAATCATCATAGTCAAAGTAAACTGCTTCACACACATATTGTTTTGACAGTAATACACAAGGTTATTAGAAATTCACCCACATGCACTATGTCAGAGCTGAAGTTAATGGAACATGAAACTTTATTTTACTTAATTCTGTTTAGTAATAATTAAGAATGAATATAAGCCACTAACTATACTTACACTACTTTGAGTGTATAAGCAAATATTCACACTAAATAAGTACATGTACATGTGAATAAAATCTACAAAATTTCCCTGACTTTCTACCAAATCACAAGGTAAGTATTTTCTACATGCATCTCAGCTACTCAGTCATCAACAATTGTACCTGTAAGCCTTACTTCTCTTTTTCCTATAGATGTGTTGTCCTAACAGTAATTCTAGGTTATTTATCTATTAAGGTGGTACTGGTTGCAAACTAATAGAAGATGTGCATCAAAATATACATATTTTATCCTTTATTACAAAAGAGGTAACTAGAACATTAATTTATTAAAAGCCTGCTAGAAAACGTAGTTATAATTAATAATATGCCAGAAAATGGATAAAAACTGACTAGTTTTTATTCAGGTAAGAATATTCACTGTAATTTTTAACAAATGTATGACATGATTTTACCTCCTTTTTCCCCACAATATAGGATCTCTCCCTTCAGGTGTGGTCAGCATAGTTTTCCCACTGCCAAAGCACCCATGGTCCTCCCCCTCAGCTGTTCTGCTCTGCCTCACTCTCCCCTACCTCTCTCCTCCCCTTGGCTCCTAGACTTTTCAAATTTGCTTTCAAGGATTGCTCTCGAGTTTATCTTTGTCTGTTCCTTTTTTCCCTATATATTCCACATATACAGATCTTTTCACTGTAATTTTGATAAATAATATAGGTATTTCTATTTGTATACCATATCATTTAAAACATAGACTATTTCCCACTTCATATCATGCTGGATATAGAAAAGGCAATCCCACTAATGAAAATGAGAATCAGTTCCAAAAATTACCAAGTGACAAGATCAATTCATTAAGTATGATGTGTTGTGGATATAGCAAGTTAAATGGTTCCAAAACCCCAAAATTAATGGTATGTGTTAAAACTAGTGAAAAGAACTTTGGTGAACTTCTAATAACAAAATGTAAACATTAGAATGGAGAATGGTGCATTTAAAATACATTGGAATCCTAGGAAAATATTTTCAAATGCAAAAATTTGGAAAATATTAATTCTGTGAAATCACAAAATGGTAGTAGGTCGTTAACTTATATATATATAGCCTTCTTACCATACAATTGTGAGCATTGATCAAATTTTCACTTATAATTAAAATTACTTTGAATACTAAAATATAATCACCTTTACATGCAACTGAGTCCTTAATAACCACCCCTATCCTTGTCACACTGTCTAAGTAAAAATCAGAAGATATTGGAATGACCTCTGCCTTTTTCCTACCTCCTTGCTTTGACTTGCTTGGTGGAACGGATGTATCAGGGTGAAGTCCCAGGCACTTCCAGGACACCTCTCTTCCCTCAGCTGATGCCAGTCCTCTGGATGCTTGAAATCACATAACTTAGAGTCATTTAATATTCAGCCCCAGTAAATAGTCAAAATTCTGCACTTTATTGAAAAATGTCTTTCTCTGACTCAGAAGCCTTGAATGGTAGATGCTTCTTCATCACTGGTGGGTCTTGCATTTTCTTTCCTGAAGCCAGGCATCCTTTCCAAGCCTCAGATCAAGCAAGGAGAGGAAGGCAGAAGAAGGAATCAAAATAAGGGCTCACTGATTGGTTTTGTACTTGGTTCAAAGTAGACAGGGCTGAAAACTGATTCTTTTCTGGGATGCCTTTCAGAGGCCACTGAAAACTCCCATCATTTGGCCACAGAATAAATTTTCCCTCCCCTGGAATGTAAATGAGTGAGCCCAGTTTCCCTCTCACCTCTCTGAGCAACCTTTCTTCTGCAGATACCCTGAAGACTCTCTGCTGGCAGCTGCAACTGCAGTGTTTCCTCCTGCTCCAAGTGGATTTGCTGTCTGAAATTCAGGCCACTTATTTGGTATCTTGACTTTGAGATTTCTTAGGCATAATTTAGTTGGGAGTCACTTGTGCTTCCCAAAACCTAGAAAACAAAGCTCATTACATTTTCTAAGGCACCTTGAAGTAAAGGGGATCCCACCCCAGTCTCCTTTGTGCTGGTGAAGTCAGACTCACAGCACATACTGGTGGTGATAAGATCCTCTTAATCCCACACTTCGCTGTCAGGCACTGTAGAATCTTCACATGAACTAGAGATTGTTGAGTGCTCCATTGTCTCTGATTTGGCTCTTGTATGTTTCCTCTACAAGTTCGGAAAGGGTGATTTAGAACTTGCCTAAACTGTGAATGGTTAATTGACATTTCCCATTCTGAATCTTAGGCAAAAAATGATACAACGGCCCAGTCACATCCTAGCCCACAACTTACTTAGTTACACATTGATTGTGTTTTATATTCTCTTGCATTCCACACACTCACAGATAAGATATTGGCATATAGATGGTCAAATAAGAAGTTGTTACAATATTTTTAAAAGGGAAAAATTAATGTAGTAAAAATGATTGAAAGTAGAAGACATGAAAGGGAAAGCAATTATTTTCTGTGGAATCATCTGACTTCTAAATGGGTATATTGCATGAGATGCTAAAACTGAAGAAACTCTAAAATGAACAACTAGACACTTGATCAACTATAATGGAAACTGATAAAAATGAATGCCATATATACACAGATATATGTTGCCTTAAAGTTGGGTATCTATTCCAGATATATATATCTATATAGATATAAAATATATATCTCTATATAGATATAGAGATATATAGATATAAAATATATATCTCTATATAGATATATATAGAGATAGATATATATATCTATATATATATAAAATATGACAATTTATACTAAGCTTATGTGTACAGATATAGAATCTAAACCTTTTAAAAAAGATTAATGGTTCTACTCTTCTCTATAAACAAAATTACTTTTCCCTTGAGTAAGTACAGTCTTCATGAAACATTCTATGATTCATTTTCTTCTTTACCACTTGATCCCTGAAACCTGCCCTTTAGCTTCTGAGTATTACAATTACCTCCAGATAGGTCGCTTTGCTTTCAGTATCTTCATCATTAAACCCACAGCAAAATCATTTAAAAAGAAATTGATTCCTTTAACTCAAACTATATTAATACTTTTAGCTCCAACAAAGAAGTAGATTTTAGTCAAGGTTAATGTTTAAGTGTGAAATAAGAGCACTGGACATTACTGGAACATTAATTCAGCGGCAGAAAAAATGTGGTTATTTAGCTGGAATTATTCTGTTTAGTCAGAATGAACAAGACACTGTGAATGACTAGAATAGAGGTACTTGCTCAAGGTGAGCGCAGTATTGAAAGTGATGTCTCACAGTTGCCTGATAGGAACAGAAGTCCACTTCCACAAAAGAAAAGCAAAGAGTATTCACTTAGTAGACTTTTTATAAACCTTCTTGTCTATAAAAATAATAGTTGTGGATAATTGCTTCTCTAGTTAAGAAAATTACAAGGCATTTTTGATTTCATTGTACTGTCCTGTAATGAACTCTAATGAATACTTCTACATGATCATCTCAGAAGTGTTTCATTTGTGGGATTAAATATACATTTACATCAACTGAAAGTAGCAATATACTAGATTTTATTTTTAGAAAGAAAGATACTAAGATTCACCACTCCAGCAGGTTTGAATTTAGCAGAACATAGAGTCCTTCATTAACTTTTTCTCTTAGGGAACTATAGATGTCTATTTATGTAACTTTTT
The DNA here is from genome assembly GCA_004024945.1 of Uropsilus gracilis. Lineage (NCBI taxonomy): Eukaryota > Metazoa > Chordata > Mammalia > Eulipotyphla > Talpidae > Uropsilus > Uropsilus gracilis. The sequence continues at coordinate 3,213 of PVHY01023166.1, read as the reverse complement.
TGTGTATTTATCCTGTAAACTTAAGATTGCTCAAGCTTTGTTGTTGTTTTTTAGGTAGATTGAATGCAGCACCACCAAATTGTATTGCTTTAAGACATCTTCTTAAATAGTATGTACTGAGAAGTATGCTTCTGCACACTTACTATCGCTCTTACATTAAATATTCTGTTTCTAGGCCTCTACCTAAAGTACAGAAAAATACTAATTTGAGAGAAAATCTGCACTCCTATCTTTCTTGTCTTTTACTAGTAAGTTGTATAATATATGCATCAAGTCACTGAAAATATTTAAGGTGACTGGGACAGGGGATCACAGTTCGAGTGCCGCCAGGGGCAACATAGAAAGACCTAGTCCCAAAAAAGCTGGGTGTGGTGGTGTGCGCCTATAATTCCAGCTACCTGGGAAGCTGAGGCTGGGGATAGCTTAAGTCCGTGGTACCCTGGGCAACTTGAGCCTTCGGTTTCATGGGCAAAAAGAGCAAGACCTAGTCTAAAAAAAAAAGAAAGGAAGGAAGGAAGAAAGAATGAAAGAAAGAAAAGAAAATATTTAAGGGTGTTTTTATCCCTCTCTTATTTTCTAGGGCTTCTGTAATGGCAGATGGGAACTGTGGCTCCTGACGCAACAGATCATTTTGAACGACACAGTAAGTACTCTGAATATTGTTAAGTTTAATTTTCTGATTATTTTCCACCATTTGCAAAGCAGTATGATTCAAAACAGTGTCAATTATCCTATTTCCAAATATTAAAATTTCTCTACCGTCTATGAATAAAGTTTAAATTGCGAGTCTTCTATTTTGTATAAAATAAATTATTAATCATGTATTACTCTATTTACTTTGTATTAATGGAAACATGTCACCTATCAGAACCTGACCATTTCAGACATTAAAGTTAACATTATTATTTTAGATAATTGCTTAGAGATGAATATTTATAATTTAATAACCTACTATTTTTGGTATCTATAATGAATGTTTGATCTAATAGATATGGTGCTAGAGTATATTAAACATGATAATTATGTTTGATTTTTATGATAATTGTTTGATTTTCTAAGTGGAAGAGATACACATATCTGTACAACAAATAATAAATGCTGCTTACTCATCTGAGTTACTCAAATTCCAAAGGCCAGAGGGAACTGCCTATTTATATATTTGCATGTCCTATTTATATGTTACTTAAAATTATATGCATTTAAAACAACTTAATTGACTTTAAAAAATAGAAGTTGTGTTTGAATAACTTAAAAAATATAAAATGAAATGACTTAATTAAATTCTAAAAGTCTAACCTAATGCTACTATTATCATACTATGCTAGTATGATATTTCAAAGAAAGGAGAAATTAATCAAAATGCCTGATTTTAATTTATCAAGACCAAATTAACATGCATTGGAGTTAATAAGGAAATGTTATAATATTAGCATGACACTACTGAGAAGTTATTAAGTATACTTGATTTTTACATAAATTGAAAGTCATGTGAATGAAGTATTCATTTTCACTTATGTTATTGAGAAAAAGGTATAAAGCTTCTCAAGCAATACTCAAATTATTCCCATAGAGAATGTGAGCTGTTGTGGTAATATGCATATTTACCTTTTGATTTAACTTTATTTCTTCCTCTAAAATATGAAAGTTGGAAGCAAGGATATTTTATACTCAGAGTGCGAATGTTTATCTGCACTGAAAATGTAATCCTTCCACTTAAAATATTTAAGTACCTGATAATAGATTATAAATTTCTGAATATTAAAATCTCACTTGCAACTAAGAATTAAATATCTCCAGTTCTTTTGTCATCAACATGTAATATCTATTACTACAAGATAAAGGAAAAAAAGAGAGACAATCTTACTCTGATTTTTATAAGAGTTAGGGTTAGGGTTAAAAAATATTGTCAAAAACTAATACTCTAAATTGACAGATTTTTCTGTCACACTCTGTCTTGAATTTATACACTGGCTTTATGGGGTGTGAATGTTATTTTATTAAGTAAATAATTTCATGTCATAAGCACTCAATCATCTATAAAGAGACTCAAGTTTCATATTTGTGTTCTTGCTTAAACCAAGTCAAGCTGTAGCTTAGCAAAGTTTATCTTTCAAATCAATTGTAAAAGACAGGTTTTGAGATTAGTTTTAAAATCATACTTTATCTTAATTCTGAATTGAAGATTTTCACTCGTAGCAAAGATAGACTATGTACAACAATGACATGGAAAATAACTACCCATCATTAGGTGACTATAGTGAACATATGGACAACTTGGAGGAAAATCTTTCCATATATTATTCTTTGTGTAAGTGAATTTTTTCTGTACAAAAATTTGAATTTAATACTCAGATAATTTTGTATCCTGTTTGACTTAATCATATACAACCCATTCGTGAGGTAGCTGCTCGCTCTTTTCTGTGATAGGATTCAGTTGGGTTGTGAGAACACAATCCTGTTTACTGAGTGTGCACTGCAGTCGAGAAACAAGGAGGGATGGGGAACCTCTGACCCCATGGAGTACAAATTCTGCATGTGACTGTTGGTTTCCCAAAAATTTAACTGCAGTCATTCCTTGAGGGAAAGGATTTAGAGCCCTGCCCTCCCACCACTGCCCCACTCCACCCCTCCCTGAAACCTTCCTCCAAACATGCTGGCTACCACATCCAAGAATGCTCCAGCTCTTAATGGCCAGTCTTCCAGTTCACTGGTATGGCAACTACAGTTTCAGGTCATGATATGTTGAACACCTGAATGTACACCTGCAAATAGAAAAATAAAACCCACGTATAACTGGACCTATGCAGGTCAGACTATGTTGTTCAGGGGCCATCTATAGATGCCATTCTAGGAGCTGGAGAAATGCAGTGAGTGGAAGAAACAGTGGGTTCTCTCCTTGAGAAATGTATCTGGTCATGAGGTAAATTGATCATAGTACACAAAAGTAGAGTGTGGAAAGATCATGTGGTAAATGTGTGCTGTGCAGTGCTCACTATGGAACAGAGTAGCCATGTCAAGAGGATGGGGAAGGGAAAATTTTCAGACAAGTCTCTGAGTGCAAACATACAGACAATGCTTTGAGGTAAATATGCTCCAAATGAAGGGGAAAAGTTTAAGGTTCTGACATGACAAGCAGTTTGCCATGGTCTAGATGGAAGTGAAGAGACTGGCTGTTGGCTTTACCTTAGGAAGTTCACCTGAGGAGTGTAGGGT